>VZTH01006758.1:0-27596 GCA_013397815.1 Aleadryas rufinucha | reverse complement strand
GGGGGGGGGGGCGAAGGTGTTTTAAGGGCTCATGTTATTTCTCCTTACCCTCCTCTGATTCTGTTAGTAATAAATTTCACTTACTAATCAAGGTTGAACCTGTTTTGCCCTTGAAATATTTCTCCCACTCTCCTTATCTCACCCATGAAGCCTCCGTTAACCCTTTTTCCGCTTTTCCCTCCTTTTGCCCAGCTGTGGCAGGGGAGGGTGAGCGAGCGACTCTCGTGGGTGCCTGGCATTGGGCCAGTGTCAAACCACGACAGGAGACTATATCGTTGTTCTGTGGTTAAGATCATAACCTACATTTCCGCAAAGGAACAGATGACATAGTCAAGCAAAAATGGTAGGGTTTTTTTGCAGCTGTATCACCAGAGAGAGGAGGTATTTTCTTGGGTTTATTCCACTGCTTACTGCTGACTCCTTTCCTTTACTTCTCACAAGACATCAAGAATTAATGAGACAGAAGTTTAAATAAGGGAAAAGATAAAAGCCTAACACACAAGTTATGTTTTATAGTTTTATAGTTTATAGGTGTAATTTTAAGTATCAGTGTGGGGACTGATATTATTTAAACTTCTCAACTATCACATGATCTTATAAAATTTGAAGACCTCACAGATACAGATAAAACTACTTGCTCCTAAAACCACAGGCTAGACCAGCTATAAGCTAGGGCCACGTTTAGAGCAAAGCAATTAACACAGAAATGAAATTCTCTTTCATAGTCACACTGAAAAAGCATATAAGTAATATGAACACACATCACACTGTCTGTGGCTCTGCATGCCATACTTTTGAATGAAATAAATTATTAAAGAAATTAATGCACCTTCATTACTTATTCTTCAGCTGCTCTGCATCCATTCTTCTAATTAAGAACATTGCCTAGACTAAATATTGTGATTAAATAGTGCACCATGTGTCTAGAGAATACCTAATTTTTTGCAGTGCTGAGTTCTTTTTTTATTTAATAGTGAAACTTAAGAAATACTACATCACCAATGAGTAGGTTTATTCCAGTTGCTTTTCTACCACACCTTTTAAACTTGAACGGCAAACAACATCATCCTATTTTGAGACTATGGATCTATTTACCAGAATTGATTTTTGATACACCTTTTGTATATAGAAATGCTGGAATTAAGTGTTTTCTAATATTCTTGAATGACAGTGCTATTGATGACACAGTAAGACAAACACAACCGATTCTGTGCTTAACTTTAACTTAAGTCATGCACAAAGCATAAAACAGGTCTCTGAAAAAAAATGCACTTACCTGGTATGTAAACAACACTTCACTTGGTGATTTACCTAATTTTCCATTGATGTTAACTTCAATTTGACCTTGTTGTGGTTCATTCATTGGTCCAACTTGACACACAATCCTAAAAAGAAAGAATGTAAGCTTATCTGTGAGAAGTAACAGCTGCAACACCAGTGCAATGTATGTGAGCTACCACACACACTGCCAGCAAAAGCACCAACTTTGCTTTGTCCTGTACAATGTAATCCAATGCTGCCTCAGATTCCCAGCAAAACCACCCAAGAATAGTTTGCTCGTCTATCTAAAGGCTGGTGAAACCGAAACCTGAGCACTGTATTCAGCAACTTTAGCAGTCCACTAGTAGAAGTGCCTTCTGCAGAAGACTCAAATTCAGCCCATAGGTCAGTTGAACCTCTGCAACCTGACACAAGATTTACAGTGGACTTTGTGATGTTAAAAACCTCAAACTCACAAAGGAGCCCCCACCTCCTTGATGCAAACATCAGATCATCAGCTATCTTATAATTTTGTGTGTTTTAACTGCTGATAATTTCGTTATGCATCTTGCTACCTTTCAGCTTCAAACTACTGCCTTTTCACACCTACGATCAAAATCCCTTCAGAATTACTGTTCTCTGAAAATAAATTCACAGATAACACATGCAAAAACAGAGGTCAAGGAACACTGGCCAAAAAAAATGCTGCCTTAGAACTAACACTGTTGCTAAGTGATAGCTAGGATGTTTAAACTTTTATTTCAAACAGGTAAACCACAGAATGAAAGCATGAAAAGGCAATAAGGATTCGACACACTTGAAAACTGGGACAAATGCTTAATGGAGAACTGATAATACAGTTAGATAAGGAGTATATAGTGCTTGCAGCCTGCTCAGTCAGACAGTTTCATGTAGGACACACCCTGAGGATCACTGCTTATTTCTGTCACTCTTTCCCTCCAGGATTATTGCTATTCTTCCTTAAGCAGTGCACAACTGCTTTAAAAATCCCAAAGTAGCAAAAAACCCCTCAGCGACTCCAAATTACTGAGTACTATGTACTTAAATTGGGACTTATAATAAAAGGATTGTCAAATCCCTCTGCAGATCACTCCAGACTTTTTTCCTGGGTGCTGGCAAATGGACAACATTCTCTGAATTCTTGCATGTCCTGGCATGTGTATGGCTGCCTGAGCCTGTTCCTCATCATCTCTCTACTGTATTCTTGGAAGTTGTATCTTCATGTCAGACAGAAACAGGAAAAGGTGCCTTTGGAGGAATTTTTACCATATGTCAAGCTAGGGAAAGCAGTCGGGGGCCAGGGCTGGGGGCTGTGGGGGAAACACCATAGCAGGGATTTTAATTGGAAAAGTTCCCTCCCCTCCCCAGCGCTGGCATTGCCTCCCTTCCCCCACATTACTAATGGAAAACTACAAAGAATGAGAACAGACTTCTCGAAGGCCAACAATTAAATCACTGCAGAGCCAGAAAGCACCCTTAACTGTCTTAAATCTTACTGTGCATGGGAGCAACTGTCTCCTAAAAAAACTAGCTTTTTACTGCAGGAGGATGGGGGAGCAAGACAAGGCACTTTTTCTTATTTTTAAATTTAATTTTATAAAAAAGGGAATAATAAAACAAAAGAACAGAGGAAGACAAGGACAGAAGATTATAGATATCTATTTGAAGATTTTGATAACTTCCTTTTTAAGGCTTCCCTAGTAAAGACATCCTTCAAAACCCACTAATTTGTTGATAAATGACATGATGCAAGTTGCATTTGTTCTCACCCATTACTACATTGCCAGAACTTAGGAAACCAGTAATGTTGCTATGATACAAGGAACCAGTCATCTCAGTTCTGGCTCCTTTCCATGTATTTAAAAATATCAAAAAGCTTTAGAAAAAGCCAAGAGGATGGGGAAATTCTTGTAAGACTATTTTGCAATTCAGCGCAGTTTTTGTAAACATTGAAAACAGGGAATGGGGAAAGATGACTTTGAAAAAGTTCGTAATTCTGTAGATTGGAAGTACATGTAAATGCAGGACTGATGGCAATAAAATTGGGAAGCAGTAAGAAAGTAACAGCTATTCTTTAGCTTCTTCAATATTAGAGGCCTGGGAAGCTTCTAAATGCCTGATGCACACATCGACTAAATCTAAATATTTTTCAAAAGCTAAAAAAAAAAAATCACTTGGATATCTTCAAAGTCCATTTCAAAACATGCCACAGGAATAGCAAAAAGTTACTGTGTTACACTTAAATTTATAAGAAGTGAAAGAAAGCCAAGGTTTCAATTGCAGCTTTCAAAAGTGAATGAAAGAAAAATCACACTGCCTAAAATATGTCATTACTCTTAATATTACTACTGAACCTTCCTGCTATGTTTTTCATCAGCTAATATCAAAACGGTATTTCCCTCTTGAAATCAGAAGCTTGATATAATCTGTAGTAAACACCTAGATACCTACCTAGAAGAATTTAGGCATTCTGTTTTAATTTTTGGCACCGCTTAAGAGTGTGACAAATAATCCGCAAAACATCTACCAACCTGCTTAGGCAATTCAACACCCATGGACTCATTGGCTTTGAGATGAAACTTAGTCATCTACAGCTAAACCTGAACTCTGGGCTCCCTCCCTGCCCCCAGGAAAGAAACTCTATGGCTGGACTAAACAGATTTAAGCTTCCTCTTGCTTTGCCTACTTTCCCATAAATCTTGTATGCTTGGCTTCACTGTGGTTCAGATTTATCAAAGTTTTAATGACTAGATGTACATGTAGAATGCCTTTAATTTAAAAACAAATAGTCTTGATATACCTACAGCAATAGTTTATGAAAGCTTTTCAATCAAGCAAGGAAAAAACTTCCATCAGAAACAGGATGGTAGTACACCATTGTAAATTTTTTTGCTGTATTACAATCTGTAACTTTTTAAATAGAGTCAGACGTTATTATGAAATATTGCAGGTATATCACACTAGTTCTTTCTTAAAATGGTAACATTTGTAACCACAAGAAGATATCCTTTCTTGAAAACGCACAGAAGCTCCTTTTTTCTTCTAAAATCTTGTGAAAAGCATCCATTAATTACCTTGTGGAAACAGAGTAGAATTCCTCTTTAAAAAGACATTCCTTGTCTGCCACCATTATATTTTTTACATCTTCTGCTTTTATTCCCAAATTAGATCCCATTATGGTCAAAAGAATTCCACCACTTAGTGGTCCAGTTTTTGGCTCAATCTGTGTTTGCATGAGGGACAGGGGAAAAAAAAAAGCAAAATTAAATACTGCAGTGACTGTGTTGCTCTTCTATGTTATTTAAAGCTCCTTTGACTTACCAACATTTGAAATGCAGATGTTTCTTGCAGGACATACAAAAAACCATGCTACGCAACTTTTTAATGTTAATTAATCATCTGTTATCTCAGAACTAGTATTCAACAGCTGCAGATTTCATGTCTCCTGCGGCAGACTGTTACGTACAAAACCCTTGCCTGGTGTTTATTCTAAGTTTGCTTCCTCCACTAAAGTACTGTAATTTTGAAAAGCAAATGGACTGCACTCTTCTCACAATCCTTCCACGGAGCTTTTCTAGCATTTTGTTGTCATGATTTTATCCCTTTAGGTTCACAGCAGAGCAGTGCACCTTCCTAACACACAGTGCTGCCCCATATAGTGCCTTCAAAAGTTCCTCCAGTCCCTTGATTTTCCTTACTGCATGTCATGGTAGGGTGCTGCAGCATGGGCTGATGCTAATTGAGTAATTTGCAAATAAAATGAGGACACAGAAGATCCTGCCATAGCAGTGGACTCCTCAGACCAAAATATGGCCCTAACAGGCACTTATATTTGGAATATTTGTTGGGAGGTTAACCTGCTTTCCTACATAATGCTGGGAGCACCTCCAGCAAGACTTTTTCAGATCTGCAGCTTTGGAGCTGCATCATCACACCACATTTTGTGATGGCTTGGGATATGTTCTCATCAAACAATGTGTCTGAGTTTCGAAGTACTGATACCACTACTGCAGCAATTTAGATTTGCCCAGTGGAAGGATTTATCACTCTTTTCTCAACAATTATGCTCATAAAAGCAGCATTTAGCTTGTTTCTGAAGAGGACATGGGTTTATGACTTTCTTTGCCTGCTGATCCACCAAGGTGGAAACAATCTTCCCTGACCCTGTGTGAGAAGGCTCCAACTTCAGAGTAAGTCAGGGGTGCACATCTGGCCTTTCTGATTTCTTACATTCAACTCCTACAGCCTTGGGTTTGATGCTGATGTGGACTGAAAATATCACTACACCTGGAAAATATTTTGGGACGCAGAAACAATCTGTTCCCTTATTAAATACTATTTAAAAGTCTATCTTGAAGCCTGTAAATGAGCCTGTTATGTACTTGTAGTTCCAGGTGCAGTGAACCTCTCTTACAGATTCATTTCAGGTAGAAAGGACTTTATGAGAGAAAAAATCCATGCTAAGAATGCAAGAATCAAATGCCACATTTGATGCATGCACTGCTAGCCTGGCTTCTGACACAGCGAGGATAAGGCTTGAAAAACAAGGAGGCTCAAAGACTCCATTCAGTCTCTTATTTTGAGTCTTTACAAATCTCTCAAACACATCACTACTGACATTATTTCCTTTCAGCTATTTCAGAGCCTTGCTTAACACCCTAGGAAAAAAACCTGCCTTTCAGTATGAGCTTGCTTGCCTGCTTTCTCCTGAAAAATACTACACTGGTAGGGAGAGAAAAAAAGCAATCTTACACGAGTGATTTCTGGAGGAGGACACGTGTTGGTGGGGGGAGCGTGACAGAGTTTTTCATACACGCACTTGCTGGGCTTGCCATCTTCTTCACACCAGACACACTTATAGTTGGGATCAGCAGCAAGGCATAAGCTGCAGTCGCTTCGTCCGTAGGAGCAGTTGTACAGAGTCACTGAAAGATGAACAGCAAACACACTTAGACATTTATCTCTGTTTCAAGGATATTCAGTGTCCTTTAGGAAGGAAAACTAACCCTGTGTATAAAGTTCAGTGGAGTTGCGTGAGTAATACGCAGTCTGTACTTAAACCCTGAATGATGCTGAGAGAAAATTGTATTTTTCCTCTATAGAAAAACCTGACATTTATCCATGTGCAGAGTATGACTACTATCAAGTAAACCCCAAATATATTTTTGTTACTCAGGCACTGTCAAAACATTCAAGTACAAAGTCTTACTTTGACTAACCTCAATAACACATACAACTGTTCAAAGATTAATTCAAAAATCAGGTCCTCCTGGAGCATCCCAAGTCAGATATGGAAGGTATAAACTCTGTATGGGTGTCAGTAGGGGCAGACATCAGCTGGCATGGGACCTCTGCCAGCTGCAGAGTTAAAGGAAGAGAGCTGCCTTTGTAGGCTGTTTCCAGGACATTTGGGACTTTCCACAATCACCACTAACACCTGAACCAAATAGAAATTAACACTTAATAAAGTGTTAACCTTTGTTCAAGTAAATACCTCTGCATTTCTTCATTCTTCTCTATTTTCTTGCTTTTGTTTTCCCTTTTGTCTTGAATTGTCATCCTGATGTACATCTCATTCCTTCTGTAGTGGGGTTTAGTTCAAGCTTTTCTGAGCCAAGAAATCACGTCTGATAGTCATACCTCTCTTACTGATGAAACAGAGACCAACTGTCCCAGACACTAAGCTTGTTTTGGCCCCCATCAATCTCTAGCATGATGCACAATCACTGAATGAAATTAATTTTCCCAAATAGATGCAAAGCCTTGAGAAATACTTTGGTGGTTCAACACCATAGGGAGAGCCTGGGCTTGCAAAAAAACATATGGAGATGCACTTGAGAACTAGCCCAGAAGAAAATAGACTGAAAAGATGCCGCATGTTTCTCTAGGGAAAGTGTAGAAGTTGCACAGATTACCCAGCATGTGAGTGCTGTGCCTCCCTGGACAGGTGAGATGATTATTTTAAAGAGGAAAACATCTTGCTTCCTGCTTTTCTGCTCCTTCTTTTCCTCATGCTTCTCTCTACTCTTTGCTGCTCTGTATTTCTGGCCACATAGCCTCTCATCCTCTGCCACTGAGGCTCAGGGACTTTTTGAGTCTTGTAAATTAACTTATCAGAACAGCAGAAAGCTTTTTAGGTTTTCTCCTGTGCTCTTTCAAGAGTTAAATGTGTTTGCAGGTGGGAATGGGGTATACAAGACAGAGACTCAACATCTTCCCCTTCCCTTCAGTAAGTCTCAAGAAACAGTAGCCTTAGTGACACTGGATTTTTTTCAAATGAGGTTCATACTTTATGTTCCAGGAAATATGGGAAAGTAAGCAGATGTGGAGAAGGGTAAATCCCTTCGGGATGCATATAGTAAAGGCCATTAAAAATGTTTATTTCAAACAAGCTTTTACTCTCAGAGGAGCAGGACCCTAGGAAGGATACTAGCAAAACCACCTTCCAGTCACTAACATTTCAATATGCTTGGTAACTTCCTAGATAACAGCAGCAGCAGCAGTAGCTTTTGAAATCTAATTCCAAGAGACTACCATGCCAGATTTCTACTGAAATGAAAATATAAAATGAGAATGCTAGTTTTCCATTATTTTTTCAGCAGTGGCCTTATTCCCCTGCTAGGCATGAACAATGTTGCAGATGCCCAAATCTTGGCTAGTCTCTGCCACTTGCAGGAGAACATGTAATCCCATACAGGCATTTTTCTCTAAATGCTATGTGTTTAAACCCCTCAACATTCAGTTTCACAGCTAGTCTTTAATACAATAACAGGGTTTTTTTCTTTCTCTTACAATGAAGAGTTAATGCAATGATGAAGCCTGATTTTAACCCTTCCTATGTCTAGCCAGTATATCCACTTGATTTCAAGTAGCTTTATCAGCAGAAAATCAGCTGAAGTATCATTAGAGGTGTATGCAAAAGTGAGGGACTTTTGCATTTGTAAAAATGAATCAATGAGAACGAACATCCATTTGATTCAATCTCTATCTTGAATTTCCAAGGAATTGATGAGCACAAAGCAGGAGTAGCATCATTTGCTTCATAAACTGAGAACATCAATATGGAAGGCATTGAGGAACAAACATAAACCAAGCAATATTTCCTGCAGTTTGTGTGTCAGCTATCCACTCTGTATGTTGGACGTAGACATAGGGCTGGAGAAAAGCACCAGACTGACAGCCCTGGTATGCTGCTGTTTGCTTTGTGGACAGTGGCAAGGAAAAGTTTCTATGCTACAAATCGCTTTTATAGGAACCAGATTGCTTTCTTACTCCAGCACTCTGAAAGATTGCTACTGCACAGACACTGGAACATGAAACATTGTTGAGCAAATCTTCCCCTTGACTTCCTAAACCTGGCATTTCCCACCCAGATGATCACATGACCACCAGGTACAGCATGGGAATATGTTTACTGAATTACTTTATTATCCTTCATGGACTGGACAGGGATTCTTATTCCATCCCTCAGTAAGCAATGTCACTGCTGCAAAATCTTGATGTCCCTCACATCCAGTTGCATAAATGCAATGCACAAAGCCATGGCCTTAAAGCATTAACCACTCCCCTTGTTCACTGATCAGCTCATTATATGTACCAGCAGCAAGCCACTCATTAGATTCAGACTCTTATCCATCACCTTGAGATACCAGCTGTGATATCATTGATAAAAAGGACAAAGGATAAAAGGGATATATTGGATTTCACACTGTTCAGAACCCCTGATGGCTTGAGATGTAAAAATGCTATCATAACTTAGTATTCACTAAGTGTTATACAAAGAAAGGGTTCTTTCACTGTCAGGTTCAAAGGTGCTTCTCAGCAGCAGCCATATACCCAAAGCCAATTCTTTTCAAGATGCATAAAAACACATTATGCTCTGGATTTCATATGGCAAGGGAGTATGAAAGTCAGAAAGAATTTGGATTTTAAAAAATCCTTTTTATACTAAAAAGAGACATTTGTTGATAATTTTTCAATTCCCCTCTTGCAAGGGTTCTATATTTCCACTTGACTGTTAACATTTCTTTAATAACATAACTTTTTTTTTTTTTTTTTTTTTAATTCCCAACATCGTTTTTCCCTGACTTGGAAAAAAAGATGTTGGGAATATTTGGTCAAAATTTTACAGTTTTAAACACGACATGATTGGAATGGAAAGTAAGACAGTGTGAGATTGTAATATGACCTCCCTGTAACATTCATGCCAGGTCCTCTTTTAAGTCTTTTAACACTGCACACAGAACCATAAGGAAAATCTTCTAAAAACATAGTTCATGCTGCCAATATGAAAGGGAATGAATTTAAATATTGTACAGTTGGAAAAATATGGTCTGAAGATTTAATCTGCAGAGGAAATTACCTAGGGTACTAGTATTTTCTTGATGTTGACTCATCACTTAAGAAACAAGAGGGTTGCCTCATAGTTTTTGCAATGTTCTGCCTTAAATGTCAGTCCAAAGATGTGTAAGGTAGGTCTCAGCTCCTAGATACTACTCCATTGATTTTGAAGGAGCTTCCTTACCTCAGCTCAGGACTAGGCTTACAGACATAATTGCTTTATTACCGTATGTTGGAAAGAAATGAAATTTATATGCATAAAGAGATTTTTATCAATCAAGAGATCAAGTCTTTGTGCTATAATTTTTAATTTATTTTTTGATAGAAATAAATGAATACAGTAATGAGCTGAAAACACGCTGAATGTTTCTGTGTTTTCCTGATTGCCAGCCAACATAGGGACTGCAGAATCTGTCTGAACTGAGACACAGCTAAGACATGAGATTTCAGGTGAGGTCCATGTGAGTGGCTGTGAGAAGGATCCTCTTTCTGCTGTTTGATGAGGAAAGTTCATTGAAGAAAGGAAAAGATCATTGGAAAAAAAAAATCAAAATACTTAAGTAAGTATGAACTGGGAGGCTTTGCTATTAGGATTGCACTTCAGAGCAAAAGCAATCTTGAAAATCATAGAATACTTCGGGTTGGAAGAGACCTTTAAAGGTCACCTAGTCCAAATCTCTGCAATTAGCAGGGACATCTTCAACTAGATCAATTGATTTTTGAGATTGTCCTGTGTACAGCCGGGAGATGAACTTGATGATCCTTGTGGGTCCCTTCCAACTCAGGATATTCTGTGATTCTGTGGTTCTATGATTCTATGATTCTACACAGAGACCCATCCGGCCTGAACCTCAATGTTTCCAGGCACGGGGCACCTACCACCTCTCTGGTATCCAAAACATAGCCCTGCACTAGCCACTGTGAAGAAAATTACCCCAGCTGAAACCAGCACAGCAACCTGTGCCAGTGTTTCCCCAGCCTCACTGTAAAAAACTTCTTCCTTATATCTAGTCTAAATCTACCCTCTTTCCGTGTAAAACCATTACCCCTTGTCCTAGCGCAACCGTCCCTGCAAAAAAGTTTGTCCCCATCCTTTCTATAAGTGACCTTTAAATACTGAAAGGCTGCAAAAAGGTCTCCCTAGAACCTTCTCTTCTCCAGGCTGAACAACCCCAACTCTCTCAGTCTTTCCTCACAGGAGAGGTGCTCCAGCCCTCTGATCATCTTTGTGGCCCTCTCTACTCTATATCCATTCCAACAGGTCCAAGTCTTTCTTATGTGGCAGGCCCAGAGCTGCAGCACTCCAGATGGGGTGTCGTGAGAGTGGAGTAGAGGGACAGAATCCCCTCCCTCGCCCTGCTGGCCACGCTGCTTTGGATCCAGCCCAGGATATGACTGGCTTTCTGGGCTGCACCCACACATTGCTGGGTCCAGCTTTTCACCCCCAAGTCCTGCTCTGCAGGACTGCTTTCAGTCCCTGTTCTGGCTTGTATTTGTGTTCGGGATTTCCCCAACCCATGTGCAGGACCTTGCACTTGGCCTTGTCGATCCTCATGAGGTTTGCACAGGCCCATCTCTCATGCCCATCAAACTCCCTCTGGATGCCATCCCTTCTCTCCAGCGTGTCAGCTGCACCACACAGCTTGGTGTCACTTGGCAAACTTGCTGACAACACAGATGTTTAACACATCAGTTCAGTATGAATAACTTTTGATCTGTCAGATTTAATTGTTTCACCCGAACCAGTAAAATCCACAAACATTCTTACGAACAAGACTCCAAATTATGAAGTAATAGATTTCTGCTTACTGTAATTAATCTCCCTTTAATCCCATATTTCATACTTACCCATCAGTTTGCTGTCAATCTTGACCTTATCTGTTTTTATGGATAAGTTAAGTTGTAGGGTCTCATTTGCACTATAGGAGAACTGGAAAAGATAACATAATAGAGATATTTATACCTTCATTTGGCAAGGTTAATTTCATGCATTTTCTATGATTCTCAGTAAGCAGACCTGTGAAGGTTTTAGAAACTCTCCCAAGCCTTATGGCCTTTTTTTCATCTTGGCCAAATACATTTATAGAAAAATGTTTTAATGAACCTAATCCTTCACAATCAGAATTTTCAAGTACCAAGGGACAGCAGTATCTGAATACTCGCTTTTCATTAATTTAATTTACATTTGGTTATAAGTATCAAAGCAGCAAAAGTACTGTTCAGAGACAGTAAGTATAGCTGTTGACCCTGCTGAGTTCTCCCTTCCCACACCATCTGGCCCTATTACTTCTGCGGGCACAGCAGACTCGTACCACATGGAGGGGAAATCTCTTGCATTTTTTGCAGTGCAACCTCCTCATTTTACAGACAAATCACAAGGTTCACATACTCCAAGACATGAGCTTCTGCTCATGCTGAAAGAGCAGCAATGAGAATTGTTGGGAAACAAGAAGAACAAATAAAAATACAGAGACTTTATAAAGCAAATGCTTTGTGCTAGGCACAGATGATGCATAAATGCTCATTAATTCTCACATCTACTGTTAGTGAGCTTGTAAGACATAAAGTTTAAAGTCAGCATAAGATTTGTGAGTCAAACTTTGAGCTTAGAAAATAGACTATTTTTAAAATATTATTTCCTTTCTCAGTAAAACAAGCAAGAGTGAAAGAAGCATTACTAGGTAGCCAAGCAACAGCATATTGTTATCATTCTTACCATTCCCATTTTTACGGATACAAAATGGGAAAGATAATGAATTGGAATGTGGAGAGGGAGAGCACTGAAATTCTCGCATTTTATCCTCAATGATTTCACTAGATTGCATAAAAAGTGAAGAATAAAACAGTAGTGGTCTCGAATTCCTCCAAAGACAGTTCAATAATTCCATGGGTTACACAGGTAGAGAAATCAAGGAGAAAGATTTGAGGGGAGACTTCAGGAACTCTGAGCCAAAACTGCTGCCTTTGACTACTACTGCCAAAGGAGAATCTCCATCAGAGGTGACTTCCTTTTCTGAGGGAAACACATATGACCTTTATAATTCTGGACACGTGTGGCTACTGGAACAGTTAAGAAGAACTGAGCATATTTGGTAGGTGAATCATGTTTTCACATTTACCTCTTTACTCACGAATGAAAATTTTCCTTCATCTGACTCATCAACAGAAGCTTCAAATTCAAATTGGCTGTTTCCAACTGTAAATTTTTTGCCCTAAGGATGAGAAAATTTCAGTTTAGAATTTGTATAGCATCACCAAGCATCAGTACTGGAAATAATTAAATCCAAATGGAGAAGGCTAACTGGTTACAGTCATCTTCTAAAGGAATGCTAGTGAAACGCTGAGCCAGAGCAATCTGCAGCTTTGCTGCACTCCTCCAACATTCATTCATGGTAGGCACATCAAGAAGTTCAAGGAAAGCAAGATCATATATAGCACTCTGTTTTAGGGAGCAATAAGAAAAAGCTAAGAGATGTGAATACTGGATGGCTTCACACATCAGATGTGTTATTAAGAGAGCTGTGTAAGTTCTGCCCTTAAAGGTTTTCCTTGTAGGGATTCTGGGCAGAGCATCAATGCAAGAGCTGCATGGGAAACTGAAACGAATATCTCTCAGCTCTTGCTGCCTTTCTCCTGCCTCACCATGACTGCAGCTATATTTTCATAGGACAGTCTTCGATGGCAGCACTAATTTGAGGGTATTCCTGCCTCCTTGACGTCTTCTTCCTGTCTCTTCTCCCTACATCCCAAATCTATTAATTCCTGTCTTAAGTCCATAGCACATACTGACCTTCACTGCACTGACAAAACTCTCAGCTTGGCTGTTTTGTGATTCAGTCAAAGAACTTAGCTGGCTAAAAACCTCACCCCATGACACTATTTCTGTGCTGGGTCATTCTCCTGCCCATAGGACAGACATTCAAACAGCTTTGCCAGAAGAATATTAGAAAGAAGTGAACAGCAAGGATATTTTCAGACCGTAATGTTGGTAAAGACTTAGGAAATCAGAACTCACTGGGGGACAAGACAATCTTCACCTTTTCAAAATCACAAATTTGGGTTGGAAGGGACCTTCAAAGACCACCTAGTCCAACAACCCTGACATAGGCAGGGGCATCTTTCCCTAGACCAGGGTGTTCAAAGCCCCATCCAACCTGGTCTTGAACATTTCTAGGGATGGGGTACACACAAGTTTCTTGGGCAACCTGTTCCACAGTCTCTCACAATCCTCATTGTAAAAGATTTCTTCCTTATCTATCTAAACCTAGTCTCTTTCAGTTTAAAAAATGTTGCCCCTTTTTCTGACCCTACAGGCCCTGGCAAAATGTTTCTCCCCATCTTTCTTATAAGTCCCCTTTATATATTGAAAGTCCACAAAAATGTCTCTCAGGAGCCTTCTCCAGGCTGAACCACCTCAACTGTGTCAGTTTTTCTTCATAGGAGAGGTCTTCCAGCTCTCACCCTCTCTCTGATCATTTCCATGTCTCTTCTCTGGACCCATCCAACAGGTCCACATCTTTGTTGTACTGGGAACCCCAGAGCTGGATGCTATACTCCAGCTGAAGTTTCAGCAGAGTGGACTGGAGGAAGATAAATCACCTCCCTCAACCTGCTAGCCACGCTTCTTTTGATGCAGCCCAGGATACCATTGGTTTTTCGGGCTGCAAGTGCACATTGCCAGCTCACATCTAAATGTTTCATTCCCAAGTCCTTCTCCACAGGGTTACTCTCAATCCATTCAACCCCCAGTTTGCACTGATCCAGGTGCAGGACTGTGTCAGCGGCCTTGCTGGACTTCATGAGCACTTCACTGTGGATGTAAAGAACTAGTCCCTGGTTTTGACCAGACCCATCCGAGTCTTGGAGCGCACAAGGCAAAAAAATAATGGTTACTCAATTCCTCTTTTCTGCTCCAAAGGTTAAGTGCGTTGTCTCCTGCTATCATCTAAGTCTTGTGTTTGAGCATCTTATCTTTTTTATTTGTAGCTACTTCTTCAATGTTGGAATCACAGGTAACTCCTGGGTCACTAGGTTTATCTAATTAACGCAGTGGAAACCTTTCCTACTGCACCTTCACTGTGACAAGTCGGGCAGTGGACATGAGCCCACCAAGGTTTGGGGCTGAGGAGGACAACATGTTTTAACCAGGTAAAGGACCTGACTCAGGTCTCTGGTTGGTTGTTTTATAGAAGAAAACAAACCTTTTACTTCTTCCTTCTAGGAAGCTACATAAAAAATAAGCTGCTGACTGAGCTCTGCAAAGCTTTGTCTGAAACTTTTACAGCCCATTCTGCCTTATAGAAAACATCTATATACTCCAAGTTTTAAAGCATCTTATTACAAATATTTTTTTTAATAGGAATGCTGCCTTGTTTTCCTTGCCCCATGTATTTTAATATAATATGTATTTTTCAAAAGTGTTTGAATTCTGCTGCTCTTGTGTAAAGCTTTCCTACATGTTAACAGCAGGCTCTGGGAGAGGAGGGGAGCTTTGGTGTGTGTGACAGCTGATACCTGGAGTGCATTCAGGAGTTTGCTACACCAAGCTCGAGGGCCACAGAGCTCACAGTCAGTAGTTTTGGTGCAAGAGATGTGTAGCAAACACTAGGAAGCAGGTTACACATCAGACACACATGACAAAGACAAATTCAAATGGGAAATTACTTTTAATGAAAATCTTTGGCGGGCTAATAAGGTTATCTTGATGCCGGTACATCTGTCTCTCCTACTGTGCCAATCTTTCAAGGACTCAGCTGGAGAACGCCTCTCAGAAATTGCATCCAATATGACTGATCATTACTAAACTTCCCTCCTTCTGCCTGTCCTGGATGGGGCTATTCCCAGAAGAATGACAACAGCTTGGATTTATCTCTCCTTCCTACTGAAATTCTTTCAGAGGAAGGAGGTGCAGAAGAACAGTCAACAGCTTCTCCTCTTTTAGTCTATTTCCCTCCAGTGGAAGCTATCATGAGGAGACTTATTCATTGTACTTTAAGCATTTACAAGTTAAGAGGAGCATACAAAATGTGTGAGCTTATACTTCCACCCTCATTGGAAGTATAGCAGTTTCTGTACTTGCAGTATAGAAGCAATTCTTGATATAGCTCTGCAATAGCAGTTTTTAAAGCCATTTACCTCTCCTACTCACTAAGTAAGCCCTTCACTGTTCATCTCCACCTAGAGATGAAGATGCTTATACGCACAATGTTGGACAGTGCACTTAGTCACCCACGATAAGGCTGGGTGTGCAATGTCCTTTTAAGTAAAGCACAGATTAAATCAAGATAATAGAACCAGTAGTTCCAAGTGACAACACAACATTAATTTTTTGCTTTTTCTAAGTGAGAATTTAGGCAAGGAAAATAGGAGGAAAATGGATATACCAATGTTCTAATCAATAAAGACCTTAAATGTGCTCATAGCTGCATGACTGCTAGCTTCAAAGATGCTGTAATGCCCAGCATATCCTGTGGCAAAATTGTTCCACATGAGAAGCCAAATGCTATTTAGCATTTGGGCTGTGGACCAACCCCTACAAAATATCCATCCATGGCTTCTCCTGAGCCACCCTGTTTTCCATGAGATGTTTACCAAAGGCTGAGTGTATGTTATGCCCTTACTCAAATGAACTTTCAGTCATCAAAGTTACTGCTTCAGATAGCACAGGCATGAGTGCCTGTATGATTACAACTATTTAATGCCTTATTTGTCTGTTACCACATATATTAGAGGTCTGTGTATACAGCTATAGTCACTGTGTGTGTCTATTCAAGTCCTGTCACTAAAGGCATTTTTGTTTTGACTTAAAAACACATCTCTGTACCAGGATATATGGAGCTGATCCCATGACAGACATGACATTTTCACGTGGCTCTCACCCAAGAAAAATTACTCTGACATCATTTCACACTCACTGCTTTCAAGCATCTTTCCAGTTTTGGGACTATGCATTCACCTTGACTTCTTACAGAGACTTGAACTCCTCATAAGCCTTCCCAGTTCCAAGTTAAATAAATACATTCTGTAGGCAAACTGTTAAACATTGCTCTCCATGACAAAGCATTCAATCCACAGGATATGTCTTTGCATTTGTTAAATGCAATTGATATCTCACAGAATTAAAAAAAACAACAGCCATTTTTCCATTCTCTGAACTAGTAGTTCAGAAAGATTAAAGTGCTTATTCATAGAATGACAAACTAGACAAAGGAGCTTTTGCACTTCTGCTGCCATTTCTCCTTGGAGGACAAGGGTCCTGTAGAAGTCAAATTCAGCACATCTAGATCATGCATCTGCTCTGAATTTGTTCTAGAGAGAGAAAGGGCTCTTCCAATTATATCAAGGGAGCAGGAAGCTATTTTCCTCTTGGGCATAAAAAACAGCTCTTCACAATGTTAAACAAAAGAAATATGAGTATAATCTCTGGAATATTTTTCAAGTTTTAGCAAAGAGAGCTGTGGGTTTAGGAGAGGTATTGTGTGCCACATGTTGCACACAGCCAGACATCCTACCAGGGACCAGTCCTGACATCTTGGAGAACACACCAAATCTGCCAAATTTGCATTTCATTGTCTGCATATATTTTAAGGTCTTAAAAAAAAAAGTTTATTTTTGAACATATGTTTTTACAGCACAGATTTTGTATATGTCTATAGTAGTGACACACAACATGGTCTTCATATGATTCCAGTGCTTATGGGTTGTTTTTTTCACTTCTCTGAATACCTTCTTACATTGCTACTCTTGAGGCCTGTTGACCCTTTTCCATCCCTTGGCAGGAGTAGAAAAGGTGATAGAAGGAATTTAGAAGCTATACAGTACTTCAGTTTGAAAAAGGAAAAAAAAACCCTCAAAAACCAAGAGCCTTCTTTCCCTTGATAGATGGCCAGTAGTTAAAGAAATCGATGCACTCTCCCGTGCATCTATCATCAATTCACATTTACACAAAGACAACACAGAAACAAAGACTAGAAATGGATAACAAGACGAGAGCTATCACCTAAAAATGGTTTTTAAGTTTCATTTTAATCCAACTAACAATAATGTTTTATGCATTGTCTAGGCTATAAAGCAATTAAGACCCTGGGGTCTATCTGACTTCTTAGAGGCTTTGTAATTTTTTTTCTGGGAGCAAGTAGTAAGAAAGAAAAGCCTTTACCATGGCTGAGAAAATACCTGATCTTCTGTTTTGATGGTCACACACACGCAAAAAAGCAAAAGACTATTTTATCCAAACTCAGAAACATTTAATGTCTGAGTGCATTTATGTGTTTGAAAGGTGAAAACTGAATTAAGCACACAGAGTGATGGCATTCTAGAACAATAGCAACAAAACCTACCAAGTATTGAATTAGAAAAAGATGCAAAACATTCACAATTCCTACGTCTCCTCCCATTTCATTACATGAAAAATAATTGTCCAATGTTTTAATAGGTCCAACTTACATTCTTTAAGATGCCCCCTCCATTTTAGTAGTTAAGAGTATTTTCTCCAGCTCTGATTCTCTCTTGGTGATGACTCTACCACAGTAATCAATGTCATATCAAACTTGAATGTGTAGCTCCTTTCTTCCTTTAAATTACAAGCAGGATCTCCAAGGCACATGAACTAATGCTTTAGTTTAGGGGTGTGGATGCAGTTTAAGAGGCATTCAAATGACAGCTAGCTTTGAATTAATCTGCTTACCCGATAATGATCTAGATGTTTTCCCTCAAAATACACAGTTGTTTGGTACTCCATAGGTATTATTGGAGGGTCAGGGCCTAGAAACTGTGGGCATTCTCCTTCCTGGGGAGAGAAACATTTTATATGTTATTACAAATAAAAAGTCTTATCACAACAAGCTCCAATGGCCTTTGGACAATAGAATGATTGTTCTGAAGAACTTCATGCTTAAAATACAGTGACAGATTTGATTACACCCTTTCAAATTAGACATGCTAAAAATGACTGCAGCGTATGTCAAAGCTGTGGGTGATTATCTCTCCCTGCCTTGAAATCTCGTTCCTCCCATTGAAGCAAAATAGTAAAAGGAACAGAAATATCCTTTCAGGAGTCTCACTGCCCCTCCTCAATCACACCCTTAAATTCCTACCCCCACACTGTCACTAAAAAAACCACCTTACACTTTGGAGTTAACTGTAGAATAATTTTCAAATTTCTTATTCAACTAACTGATATGAGAGATACAGCAAACAAAATATTTAAGTGTTCTAATAAAAAAAGGTCATAACCTTATTTTTAAACATTACCATATTTTGTTTAATCACATCCTGTACTGAAGAGGACTCTTCACAGATATGTCTCTTCCAGTCCCACTGGCAATTCCATCTATTGCTTGCACAGGAATAGCATCTACAAATATAACATGATAGTCATGACAAATTGTCAGGCTTTTTCCCCCAGTAACAAGAAAAGCAAATGAAATTCCATATTTATTCATGGAGCGTAGAGCAGTCTGTTATAGTGTCCTTACTATATTCAGCTGAAAACTTCATAAGAGCAGTTCAAGAACCCCAAAAAGCTATTTTATCCCTTAAATAAATATTTGAGCAAGGATCAGAAAACCATAGCATTTGCAAAAACTTTGAGATCAAGCCTGAGAGGACTGGAAGTGATTTTGATCAACCTACATACATAAGGATGAACAAAGGGTTTGGGCTGGCTGCACCGGCCCTGTTTGAATGCACTGCAACCCAAAGCACCATACTACATGGTTATCATTACAGGGAAAAAGTAGGCACACAGATATCCATGTTGCTCACCTGCAGACACATCAGCAGCTATAGAAATGGCAACACAATGAAGTGGCCTTAATTATATGTGCCATGAATATTTCTATTCCATGCTTTATGTTGTTGGCTCACCAGGTGCCCTTTGACCATTTTTAAACTCCATTAAAATGTAAGAAAAAGGATTTAGACACTGGCGAATTTTGAGTGCCAAAGGCTTAACTATGAAATGATTGAGTAATTCAGGTGCCAGTTACCTAGCACACCAAGCTACAGGATCTAAACACTTAAGAAGCTGAAATACTTACGGCTGATTTTCAATAAGATTCATTGCTTCTTCACAGTCATAAAAAGGGTAAGTATGTGATGCAAAAAAAATCTTGTTCTTTTCAAAGGTTAACTGAAGTGGAACTGAAACATGATCTATCACAAAAGAAAAAAAAATATCCAAGTGGTTGTTGAATTCTTCAGCTCTTGAGCTGAATGATACAATGATAACAGTTTTATTATTTTACAGGACATAAGCAAATATTTAACTATACTGTTGACATTTTGGATCTCATGACTATAAGTCTGTAAGTTCTGTTTTGTCTTTTTAAGCTTTACAAAATTTTTCAGCACGTGGTTCTCAGAAGAAAAGCAAAGAGAAAAAAGGGAAGAAGCAAAATTAAAGAATAGCTTTGTTTTATGGAAGTGTTTTTCAGTGGTGCTATCATGCTAGAATTTTAAAGAGTCTAGAAGAACAAGGAAAACTGAGTAAGGATGTAATTGAACACAGATGAAAACTGGCACAAGAACAGTCATTTTAAATAAAACATTTTCTTAAATATGAATATGTCTGCATGTAAAATTACTTCTTTCATTTGTGAATTAAAAATGTTGTCATGTGAATTCAAGCAAGTGATCTTTGTGGTTAATGCCCAACGGTGCCTGCAACACTGTTACCATAGGCACTTTTGAGCTTCAGTTTGCCATACATGATTTCTCCACAAATGTACTTCTTGTCTGGGTTATTACTAAAGAGTGAAACTGTTTGAAATACCTTTTGCAGAAATCATTAAGCCCTTATGACAAGCTATTTCACAAGCTATTGAGCAATTTCAAACTCTGCTTTCCTTGAACAGGTTCTTGGAAGACCATCAGCTGCTTGGCTGGAAGTTACCTCTGCCTGCACTGAGTCGCCTTGAATATTGCAGACTCATAGGAATGACAGGGGATTTCCTAACAACAGGACTGAGAAAAGGCATCCTTTCTAGAAATTCCCTTTGGAACTAACCAACCACAACCAAAGCAACCCAGACTTCTCCAACATCAACAGGGCTTCCTAACAGTAACTGGATAGCTAAGGACATTTTGTCACATGCTGCCAGGAAGATACAAATACCATGCATACAAATATCTTAAGGGCAGATATCAAAAGGATGGGACCAGACTCTGTTCAGACAGAATAAGGAGCAATGGCAACAAACTGAGACACAGGAGGGTCCATCTGAATAGGAAGACAGACATCTTTACTTTGAGGGTGACAGAGCACTGGAACAGGCTGCCCAGAGAGGTTGTGAAGTCTCCTTCTCTGAAGACCATTCAAAACCCACCTGGATGTGATGCTGTGCAACCTGCTCTAGGTGAACCTGCTCTAGCAGGGGGTTACACTAAGTAATCTCCCCAGGTCCCTTCTGACCCTAAAAATTCTATAGTTCTGTGAATGTTTGTAGCTGCCTGCCTTCTGCTGGTGTCTGCTGAGTTTCTGAGCACCCTAATACTACTTCTGAACATCCTTTCAGACGTGCAACCGACTCAGTCATATTATTTCTAGATGTCTTGCTCACTCTAACGCCTTCTCTGACAGGCTTCTAGTCTTACATTTAATGCTGGACGATATCAAGATAACATGTTTATCAACTCCATTGTTTTATGTCCTGATTTACAAAATATTTAGGGAATGTGAATTGGCCCTAAATAACAGAGTGCTGCTTTAACACCTAGCAGAATCTGATACCATGACATACCCCAGCTAGTATAAAACCCAATAATGAGACTTGAATATAATTACTCTCCTTGCAACTAAAATTAGATTTTTACCTGTTTCAGCCTTAAGAGAATTGAAACTTATCTTAAAAAGTGCTTCCAAGTACCACTCTCACAGCTCATGACTGTTATGATACATATAAAAGACTTATCTTCAGGGGTATGTCTGCAAGCTGTAAGAGCCCATGTTTTTTGCTTGTTATTTCTCTTCAGATTTTTAAACTTGATACATAATAAACAGTGTTGTGTAATGAGTTTCATTCCATGTGTTTATGCATCAAGATGTATGAATTAAAGCATGAACAAAGCACCGTCTAGGAAATTGCACAGAATTATGGCTGGCAACAGACCTTAGGCCTATAATCAGTGGTTCAGAACAATGATGCAGTCTTTAATTATATGATCAAGTATTTTTCCACCAGGCTTACTGCTGCAGAACTTGGAGGACACACAGAAGAAGAGGCAGAAGGCTGTATGATAGATAGGATAGCCTTGTGGCACAAACCAGAAAAAACACTGAAGTTGACTGGAGCAAAACTAAGAAGTCAGACGTGAACTCCTTCACAGCTGAAGCAGGCATAAATCTCTTCTGTCCCCACAACTCAGAGAGCTTAGGCTTAGATTAGAGTAACTGTTTTTTGTTTGTTTGGGACACAGAATAGCACCTCTCTGGCTCCATATTTATGTCTCTACCAAGCCACTGTTTCAGGTTCCCAGAAGGTACACTGGGAGCGCTACAGCTTGTAAATATATCAACAGAAAAAGTGTGAGCAATTTGACAGTTCAGCAACAGATTATTTGGGGAAAGTCACTGGAAGAGGATAAAAACCCCACTTTGTATGCACCTCATATAAGAGCATCACATTAGAAACAGCAGTCTACGTTCTTTTCTCTTATTTTCCATGTAGAGTAGCAATATTTCTCTACCTTGATGTTTTGGTGTTGGAGGAATTATATCAGGTGGATCACAGATAATAACCCCTTCTTTCAACTGAGCAGAATGCACTGTTTCACCAAATGAACAGCAAATCTTGTCACTCTCAGTCAAAGTTGGCAGTGGACTTACAGTCAGCTCCACCTGGAAACAAAATTTTAAAAGGGTAAAATATTTGGAAGAAATGAGCCAAGACCCAGTAAGACTTGGACAATTTCAATTTCAAAGGTGATATTTTAGCTAGCATCACAGAACATGGCTCTCCTTTTTAATTTTTATTTCTTCCTATCTGGTAATCTTCTTAAACCTCCACCAATTTTTCCAGGCTGGGTCTTTGTTGAATTAGACTGATACAAAAACCTCTTGTCCTGTCAATGCATTAGATCAGAACAAAATTGCCTGTACAGATACACCCAAACCCTTTTATTCCTGTCCTCAGCATCCAGTTTAGCAACAGTAAACAGAGTGGTTAACACTTAAACCCTGACAAAATTAATATTACATTAACCTTAGGTGTCATTAGTGAATAATGAAAACAGAGCTGGATAGGCTGGAAATGCTGGAGTTTGAAAGGGATGAACAGAAAAGTGGCTTCCTCAAGACTCCATCTAAATGTATAAAATCCAATGCTGAAAAAGGATTTCTGAGTGGGGGTGAGATCTTAACCTCCTCAGAGAAAGAAAGCACTTGAGAAACTAAAGCAAAGTAAGATGGGAAAACTTAACAAAGAAAGAGAAAACAATTGAAATGAAATTTGGGATGCTGTCCTTAATGTTTCAAGTGTGTTAATTATGCAATTTAACTTTTTCCATTTTGTATTGCCAGTAGAAAAGACAATTATCCCTTTCTCATTGAAACCAGTTACACTACTAATATTTTTATTCAACATAGAAATGGCTGTAACACAATGCTGTTTACATCATTCAGAAATGGAACTGAATTGACTTGAAAGAAAGTTTCTTTATTTCTGATTAAGAGGAATTAAAAGCCATTTTATTGATTTTACTTGCTGAACACCCCCGGGAAGCACTCAGTCTGTACTGCATGCTCCATTTGGAATTAGAGCAAGTATGACACCCTGGTCACACTCCAAAACCTCAGTTTTGTTGCCACAGAGTCGTTTTGCATGCTGAATTTACCTTCTCCATGAACCCAGACAGACTTCACTGTGTAGGCAAATCCACTGCTGATTTTAAAGCAACAGCTTATGGCTTCACTGCTTACTTAAGTTCATGCTCAAGTAAGCTGAAAGGGCACCATGAAATCTCCCCTACCAATTACTTTTTATGGGTTATACAACATTGTGCAACACTTTCATAATATTCAGATTAGTGTTAAGTGCTTTATCATCCATACTAGTGCATCACTTTGGCTTACAAAGGTCAAAAACGTGAACTCAACCTGCAAGAACAGTAGGCAAGAAAGAGCACTATGAGAAATGACCAGAGTCTGAGATACCAAAACACTCTCCTATTCCTTGTCTCCACTGTGCATAATGAAATGCAGATATTTATCTTTCTGGTAGTCACATCAATGTGCTTAAAGAATATTTTAGGAAAGCATTTTCCTGTTATACCTTAGCAGGAGCTCTGCGACTCATATTTAGAGGGTCTGCACTAATGATAGTCACACATGTGCCACTTGGACTCCACAGCCAGTGGTTCTCCTTATCAGCTGTTCCACAGTCTGCCTTCTTTGTGCATCTGAAAAAAAAAGGAACAAAACCCAAAGCAGTATTATAGCTGGCCTCTGCTTTCTCTGAACTACACAACAATTTCATAATTAGAGATTGAAATTATAACACAAGATGACTACAAATTTGCTTTAATATTTACTAGGGGGGTTGCTATTAGAGAATTTTTAACAGAAAAAGTGGTGCAATTACAACTGATGGTTTGACATGCCAAAAGCAACTGCCTATACTATTTTGGACAGCACCTTGAATTAGACAACCCAAATCCATACAGAGGCAGTGATAGCACAAGAGCCATTGGGCAGTGGAGCCATCTGAAATCAAGCTGACAATCTTCACTGCAATATATAACAACATCCTGAATGAGAAGGCACAGACTGTTTTTTCTGCAGGTCAAATGGCAGACACCTGTATGTTGCCACTGATAAGAGACAACACTCTGGAGAGCAAAATGCAACAGAGAAGTATTTCTGGGGGCATACAAGCTTGTGGAGAACTTGTGTGTAGGCCCAGCACTAGAAATGTTATTTCATAGGGAATATTTTCATGAACTCCTGCCACTGTTTAAGACCTCTCCCTGCCAAGGCACTATTGCAATTATGGGAAGACAAGAGCAGCTGTACAGCCTCACCAAAAACACTGGGAGATTTCCCCAGTTCAAATACAGGAAGAAATGCTGCAGTACAGAAGCTGTATTGAGGCTACAAAAGCTTGTTGAAGTGGGGACAGTCTCATGTGCATTCTTTCCATTGTGTGCAAAGTTTAAGAGAACATGCTGTAGGATCTCTGTCTGCTGTAGCAGAAAGTCGACTATTAACTCATCAGAGGCTTTAACACAGTGCAGTGGTTGCACAGCTCTGTCAAACCTCCTTTAAACAAATCGTGTTCATACAGAGTTTACACGCACATAACATATCCCTAAACACACTACTAAGTGCTGCGTGTGATCATGAGACAGAACTGAAACTTAGAAATGAAATACTTTTTCCCCCCACTGGAAATAAATACTAGGAAATGTGAAAATTCATGTTTGCCTGTTCTCAGAAACCATTAATATTTTGAGATATTGAGGTCAGTGGTCATACCCGAAACCTGAAGGGAAATCTAAGGAAAATTGCCTTTATGATATATGCCAAGGCCTTCAACTTCCAGCAGCCTGAGAGGAGTTTGAGGATACATTTCAAATCCTCAGGTTTCATCCACAGCAACTGAAACCCCAGGCTGAAAGAGTTACAGTATATTACATAAACCTGCGCACACCATGTAAGTTTCTCTGCAGTGCTCCATATTATGCTACATCAGGCTGATAGGTAACCTAATACGATAGTTCACATTTTCAGGCAGGAAACTAGTCTGAAATTCATCTGCATATTATAATTAAACAGCCCCTTTGTTCCAACAGTAAGAAGTTAAAATCACAAATTCCCAACCACTCATGTCAAGGGGTTAATTAACTTAGTAGTCAAAAAGAGAACTGCAGGACTGCTCTTCCCTCTCGGCACTCCAATCAATGCAGAGTGTAAAGAAGAGACATTCCAGGGCTGTTCAGTGCTGTCCTAGTTTACATGTGCTTGAATATTCATTCAGTGAACCTCTGCAGATAGTCAGCAAAATGTCACTTTCTGCTCTCCTACAGGTAGGTGAGGGTTCCCTGTAGCTACATGTCTTGATCGATGATGTTTATAAAAAACCAGCACTGGATATACACTCTATTTTAGACATGGATCAGTTTTTTCTTTTATGTTCTTTTTTACACTTTCCTGATATACTTAAAATATATGCTATATTTTCTGAATTTGAAATAGGGAGCATTTTTTTATTTTCTGGGAGAACATGTGACTGTACAGGTCAAAGAGTGATAAAACATACAGTTAGAAGATGTATAATCATTCTCAGTACCAGCAGAAAAGTATATATTTTCCCAAACTAATCAAATCTGAAGAAGTCAATGGGGACTTTTTTGTGTGCACAGAATATTGATATCAATGTCTGTGTGATAAAATCAAATGACGATCAGGAGTGTAAGGCTGAGTACGAAGAGCTGGGATCACCATGCCAAGCACACGTCCAACCTTGAGCAGTTGCACTGCCTGCACCCCAGCAGCACTCACCTGCCCTCCCTCACGCACCAGCCGCAGTACGGATCCCTCGCCTGGGCACACTTCTCACAGTCCGAGTATTTGTGGCAGTCCTGCACAGGCAATCGGTACACCTGGAAAACCAAAAGCAATGCAAACCTAACAACTGAAGAAGGCACAAAGAGATGGAAATGTTTGTGGACTTAGCTGTACAGTGTCATTGCCTGTGGCAGCAGAAGACTTGACACTGTATTATTATACTCAGAGCTCAGCCTGATTTTAACAAAATATGTATAAAACCAGTCTGTTCTTTTCCCCCTCAACAAAATCTAAATTCAGACACTTTTCCCTGCTTTTTTTCCCGCTCCAATATTATCTAATCTGTCTTCAAAGTAATGTAGGACATTGTTATAATAAAGAATTATGAGCAAGTCCTACAAAAATTGAGCTTTTCAGTTCCTCCAGTTATATTACTTGTGGAAATCTGCACCTCAGGACAGAAACAGCATCAACGATGCTCTGAATTCAAGAAACAGCTACTGCAGGATGGATACTTTCAAAAGGCTAACTTGGTACTAGCTAGATAATTTTTTAAACAGAATATTCTCCCCTCCCTATCACTACCATGGAGGTGAAATTGTTTGGAAATGCACTTCCAGCCAGAAGGCATTTCAGAAAGTCGGCAAGTGTGAGAGAGCCAGGGCACTTTGGGTTACTGCACTTCTCCATGCATAACCTTCCACCATGGAATACATTCACAAAATAAAATGGAAATAATTATGACAGGAAGCAGCAGGGAAAAGAACATCATCAGTTCTCATGTCTCATTCCCCCAATAAATATACAGCTTCTGGTTTTGATTTCCTTTGGTGCAGAGAATAAACAACTTTTTCTTTGGTGCACAAAAAGAAGAGCCATTCCTTTTAGCTATGCTGCTGCAATGATGCAAGAGGAAAACAGGACATACATCTTCCAGTTTATGACTATGCTTTACTTTTAAACAGCACAAAAAGAGTAGAAACAGTAACTCTGAGATGTAGTTACAGTCTCATTTTAAACAATGGCAATTACAAAGCTACTTTGACATTCTGAGTTTGACCTTTTCTTCATATTCGGAGAGTTAAAGAAAATTACTCAGTTAAGGAAAATGTCAATATTGTGCAATTTTCTTGCATTTATTAATACAAGGTTTTACCTTTTCAGCATTCTCTTCTTTTTAGCTAACTGGAGCTGAGTTACTGGCACTCTATCACTAACTGGTACCCACAAGTAATTTAATATCCAGTGAATGACTTTTTTTTTTAATGACAAAATATTTCTTTCACAATACTGGCAGGCATAAACAATCCCTAGAGATCGCTGTCTCTGCAAGTTTTTTTTGACCTTAATGACAAAAAAAACCAAACCAAAACCAAACCCAAAAAACCAGCTCCTTTAACAGTCAATTTCAAAACGCAAAGAAACAAATTTTAGAGCTTTTCTAGTTGGCACTCTGTGGCGGTGGCCCAAC
>VZTH01006754.1:44817-110890 GCA_013397815.1 Aleadryas rufinucha | reverse complement strand
GGAAGGGAAGGGAAGGGAAGTTGGCTGCAGAGAGTAGCAGTGCTGTATTTAGAGGAGCATTCTCCTCTCAACGTTCTCTCCAGTGCATTGAGTGTTAACAATTAAGATGCCTTTGCTGACACAGCTTGTTGCAGTTGATGATGCTGTTAGTGCTGAATGGATGTGCCTAATCAGGTGCAGGTGTCTCCTGCTATTGCAGCCATGCCCCATGAGAACCCACCCCTGCAGTGGTACCTGGGTTTGCAGGTGTGAGGCAATGAACACAACAGCGTGACAACAGCAATGAAACCACAAGGAAATACACTGCCCAAGAGCCACTGAAAAACTTCCTCAATTACTAAGGAAAGGATTCAAGAGTTGCAAGGGAAATAGAGGCTTCAAAATGGCAGGAGGAAGGCCTTTAGTGTCACAAAGATTAGGGCATTTTGAGCACTGTACAAGAGAAAAATGAGGATTTCACTGTAGAGAACTGGGGGACTTCAATAACTAAAAATATTGTATTATGCAGTGATTCAATGATACAGAACTACAACAATACACCTAGGAGATACCATTTGTTACCTTGGCTACACTTTTGCATTCCAAAGAAAGGAATATGCATTTCTGCAAAGCATTTGTCTCATCCTGAAGCAGACATTGAAATAAATAGGATGAGTTCTATCCTGAATATGTTTTTTTTCCCTAGGGAAACCCTGTTTCGTTTCAGATGAAGTCATCTCTACTAAGGTTCATGAAGAATATTCCCACCTTTGGAGAATAATAGCAGAACTCTCTCATCTCTACACCCACCACGACTGAGGTGGCTGCCCGGACTGAGCCCTGTTGGGAACATGCTGCCATCCCAGTTCCAGCTGCAAGATGGGCCCTGCTCCTATGGCAGCATGGCTGCAGCAGTGAGAACAGCTGTGGGATTGGCCCCAGGGAGGGGAACTCCTCTGCTCCATGACAGAGCTCAGGAGGGGGTGAGTAGGTTGAGGAATTAAGGGATAGGGGGGGATTGTGACAAATTCCTGCCTTGTGCAGCAGGCACATCTCCACCTTTCCAGATGCCCTGCTATAGCAAGGACAAGACTCTGCAAGTAGGAACAAATAAAGATGAGGAAGATGGTTCTTACAGCTTGGATGTGACCCCAAGGTTTAAACTGGCCTATGCCCTGCATTCAAAAAACTTCCATAAAGAAATAAAGATGGGCCATTGACTAAGCAGTAAATCTCCTCCCTTCTGAGGAGAACAGAAGGTCCAATATACCAACTGAACCCAATCCTTGACAAAACTTCCTCCCTGGCATGGCCCTTGGATTAATATCCATTATTGCTTTCCATGTAAGCAGCAATGAAGTTGCAATAAGAAGTCCCAGGGCACTCAAGAGAGTCTTCAGGGCCCTTGGAGGTTAAGGGATCAAGAGTGCAAACAGTGTTCTCCTCTACCCTTCCAGGACACAGGAATGACAAGGAATGGTAAGTGAAGAAACAAGAAGACCCAGCTGATCAATTGCTTCCTGACAGGTGTCACTGGAAGAATTTAGGGGTTTTGAATACAGATTAATTTGCTCAGCACCTGTGGAAATGGCAATATTGCATTACAGGGAGGGCTGCAGGGTGACACATCTGGTAACAGCCATGAGCAATGCAAGTGAAACGCAGCATCACAAATATTTACTGAGGAAGTAAAAATTATTTATGTCAGGGTGAAATCTCAGACACGATACTTTTGGAAAATGTGTGTAAATTCTTTTCAACGTGTTTAATAAATACTAATTGAAATGCAGAGAAAAATATTCCTTGGGTAATCAAGTGAATGACGAGCCTGTATTCCATGAGTAAATGAGAATATTCTGGCTTGATTACCCTTGTATAACAAAAGCTAAGAAGGGATGTGATTGCCATTTATAAATATGGGTTAGAAAGGAGGATGTGTGGGAGTGCATGGGAAAGCAGAGACAACAGAGCTGTGGATGAAACACAACCTTGGCACAATGGCAAATGGAAACAATGTGTTTGGAGAATAGGAACAAAATGCCTAAATCTCAGGGCTGCCACGCTTGGGAACAGCCTTTCAGGAAGGATTACAGAGACAAGAAAATTCATTTTCCAAAATGCCATTATACACTGAGACTTCATGGAACGCTGCACTGGCCTCAGTGCCGCAGACAGACTCTTCCAGTCCACAACTCCTTGGTTCCTATGACAGAGGAAAGAATGATTTTTACAGTGATGGCTAATGAGATTTCACAGAAATTAGTAATGAATGAAGGGTTGAGCAATGGATCCCCATAGTAACAGAACAGTTCTGAGGAAAGATTTATCTGGTGGGAGTTAATGAACTAATTTCTGATGTTATCCTTTGAATTATTAAGGACATAATACTTTTAAAGTATTTTAAGGGAAGCTGTTTGATTTATTTTGCTTTAGATTGTCTGTCTCAATTTCTACCTGGAACTGGAATGTATTTATTTATTTATTTATTTAATAATATTTTGTTGAAAAAGATGAAATAAAAAGCTTTAATGATTTTGTTTGAGTGGTTTTGTATTTACTTAAAATTACTCTTCAAGATTTCAGTAGTTAAAATACAACATTTGCATTTTAATTTTTTATATTGTTTTCTCTATACATAACTTGTCCATGCATTATGATAGTATTTTAACCAATCTAATCTATTTAATTTTGACGTTTGGCTTATTGAGGAGATCTATTTGTTACTATCAAGTGACGCAACTTATCTTCTGTTCTTTTCAGGTCACTATAGTTCTTGACATTGACAGGAATTAATGGAAATTGGAATCGCAGGTCTGGTTAGAACATAATCACTTAGAACATAAATTATGTCACTACACAATAATATCTCAAAATCTTCCAGCTAAACCACAGTTCAGATTAAACAGTAAATAAATAAAAAATCAAATATAAGTCTTGTTAAATGAGAAGTCAGAGACTCAGGTAATATTGTGTCTTGGTTTTAGCTGGGATAGAGTTAATTTTCTTCCTAGTTGCTGGAAAAGTGCTGTATTTTGGATTTAGGATTTAGAAAAAGAATGATGTTGAGAACACTCTGATGTTTTGGTTGCTGCTGAGCAGTGCTCACACTCAGTCAAGGACTTTTTCGGCTTCTCATGCTGCCCTGCCAGCAAGGACATTGAGGATGCACCAGAAGCTGGGAGGGGACACAGCCAGGACACCTGACCCCAAGGGATATCCCTCCCATCTGGCCTCATGCTGACCAGTAACACGGGGGAGAGTTGGCCACAGGGGTGGCAGCCCCTGCTCAGGGATGGGCTGGTCATTGATCAGCAGGGGGTGAGAAATTCCACTGTGCATCACTCAAATCCAGCTGGTGTTTCATGGTGTTCTGGGTCCTGGCACTCAATAGCAAACCCTGTTTGGAGTGACAAACTCTCTTATTGACAGTATGGGAAATACTTTGGTGTAGAGAAGAAATCATGTTTCTGTTATTACGGAATTGCATCCACACATTGTGATTTCATAAATAAAGCATTTCTAATATAGGCAAGTTGTCCTGCCTGGAATACAGCTGGTATAATAAGCCAATAAAAAATAAATATGAGTTTGCTATAACATTTTAAATGACATGTTAAAAATCCTTACTAATATATAAATATGAATGTGGAATTTTCATCAAAAGCCAAATATCATGGAAACTTACTTTTGCTGGTAATTTTAAAGATTAAACACTTTTTATTTGAGGTTGCAACATGAAACTGTCAATTCTTCATGACACAAGTTTTGAATTTATTTCAATTCTGTTTGCATGCTTCTTAAAGAGTTTTTCTGAATATCTTCTGCTAGCATATCTGATTATTTTCCCAGATTTATAGTTTTTTTGGTTTTGTTTTCTTTTTTTGGTTTTGTTTTGTTATGTTTTGTTTTTTGTGTAGCAGAAGTAAAATTATATAAGGACATAAAAAACCACCTCCCTTTTGTTGAAGGATTTCTTGTTTGTAGTTTACTCTTCATATCACATTATCATCCGTGATATGTTAATTTTCAGCGTATGAACTGTTAATTTTCAGAGTATGAACTCAGCTGCTGCAAATACAGACTAAAAATGCAATTAAGTGTCAAGTTTTCTAGGTTCCTGTACTAATTATGAAAGGAAGGCAAATAATGAAACATAAACATATTTCTTCTTGGTTTTGTCTTCTATTTTTCGTATCAGAACCCTTTGCAGACGTGTGGCAAATAGCACACACCTGTTGGTTCACCAGTACATACAGATATGTCCAGGTAAAATGTTTCAAGCAGAGAAGATCCTGAAACCTGAAACTAGGATATGACAGCTGAGATGAGGAATGAGTGGAGTTTCCCAGTGTCAATGTCTCAGGTGTTTTATAATGCCTCAAATTCTAGTTGCTGTGGCTTCTCTTCCTAACACTGGGAACGTCAAAATTTTGGTGATACCCCTTCCTTCTTTTCAGCATGGTTTTGCAGGATCTCTTCAGTGTGACTAAACAGCCCAAAGACCGTGCTCCAAAAGACCAAGGCAGCAGTTCTGCTGATCCCCCTCCTCACTTCTCCAAGATTCAACAGCTCCATCCTTCCATGATTGCTGTGCCCAAGACAGGCTCCAAGTACCACATCATCTACAATTCCTTCTCTGTTCAGATTGCCTGATTTTTTTTGCCTTTTCCAACCTCAATCATTCTCTGATTCTATGATTTTATGGCATTCCTCAACCTATTCACTTCTTCCCAGAGCTCTGCCATGGAGCAGAGGAGTTTCCCTTCCTGGACACAGCCTGCAGCTGGCACCAGGATGGCAGGGTGCTCCCACTGGATCTCTACCTGTTCTTTCTTTTTTTGTTGTTATTTTTTATTAAATTATTTTTCCATTTGGAGCTTTTATGGCTCCTTTTACATCTTGGATAAACATCTTTACATCTTTTTTTTATATTCTTCCCTTGCTTTTCAGTGGTCTTTGTGTCTAAAATAATTTATAGAACCCTCTCAAGCTTGTTCAAGATTAAATTTCCTACCTGAATAAAAATGGGACCTTAAAGTATTTCTTTTTCCACCCTTTTTTTTTCTTCCATCAGCAGCTAAACTGAATTGCAGCCAAAAACTTCCATTATAACATTTTCCAAAGTGAGTACCTGAAGATCATTTTGGCATCAAGCATGTGCCTGAAATTTGTTTATTTTCCTTCCAAGAAAGTATAACTGGCAAGAGAAGCATTTTCATTCCTTTATAAAAATTTTCCACTTGCATGCATAACCAAAAAGAACTGTGCAATGTATTGTACAGTCTTGTCATTGCAATTATGATGCAGGTTTCTGTAGAGATTGTTCATGACACGTTAATGGCACAAATTTCTGCTTGGGCTCTCCACACGTCCCTGTTCATTTTCGGTGTCTGTTTACAGCTGTGCTGTCTCTGTGCTGCCATGGCCACACAGCTGGGACCAAACACAGCAGTTGCCTCAACACCATGTCTGAAATACAGAGCAATACCCCTGAGAGAGGCAAAACCATAATTTTTGGTACTCAGGTGGTTAAAATCCCTGAGTAATGCCAGAGAAGAGAATGAACAGATGTGTTGCTTCTCCTGACTTCGAGAGGTTTTTGTGACTTGGCTGTGATCAAAACAGAGCAGTTCCAGTGGTTGGAATAAAGCATGAAATCTGAATTCAGATAATTTTGGGTATGAAGAGAGGCTTTTGTGGCAGCCTAGGTATAACAGGTGATGACAGGGAAGGCTGGCCCGTGAAAGGGAGCTCTGCCTTGTGGGATTTGCATCAGGAAGGTGAAGGGGCAACTCCATAGACAAACATCAGAGAGGAGCAGCAACAAGGTAGGTGCTTATGAGCTGGATGCTGATCTGAGCTGAAATCAGAACTGTGCAAGGGGTAGGACAAGACAAATTCTGCCTTCAATTTTATTGGAATAAGTGTAATTGCTCTGGCCAGATTTTACATTTAAATGGATGTCGGTAAGATCAGAAGCTAGCTCGAACTAGTTTGTTATTTTTCAGGCCTCTTCATCTGAAGCTTTTTTCAGGTGAATGCTGTGTCCCTAGGTAGGCATGACTCTTAATTCTCACATAAGTGGTGGAGAAGGTTGAACTTTAGGGTTTTTTCACCTCATTTCTAATTTTATTTTTTCAGGTATGTACTCCTAAGTAATGTAACTATATCAAAATAGCATTAGTTTTTTTTTCCCCCTCTTGTGTCTAATGTACATATTTTTATTTTTAAGCTAATATTGAGCTTAAAAAGAAGAATTTTGGATAATAAGGTATTCATTTTCAACAACTCATATCAGCACTGACTACATTATTCCAAAACTGAAGCTGAAGAGAATTTGAGCCACTTTTAAGCTCCTAACAAAGTCTTTGCAGTGAAAGAAAACAGCATGATAAGAGATGCAAAGACCGACAATTCAGAGATACAAATACCTGAATCCGTTTGACCAAAATATGTATGAGAAACCTATTTGTTCTTGCTATATAAGATGAATATTCCTGACCCCAAGAAATTGAGGGATGAGAATCAGATGGTTATGATTAATGTTATGCAAACTATTTTACAAATAAACCTAGAGCAGCGGAAATTGCTTTACTTGTAGATGGGCTGGGAGCCTTTATGACAAATCATTTTCTTTTTTGCCTTTCTGAGAAGTCTTGCATGTTTCTTTATCAGAATGAAAAACAAACAATCAGAACACCAAAAAAACCTCAACTCTGCTGTCTTTTCCTAGCCCCCACTCTTTTTTTTTTTTTTTTTCTGTATAGGTAAAATTGTGTGAATCATCTCAGAGGGAAATAGATTAAATTAGAATTAAATTTGATGCTTAATATAATTCCATTTTCTCCACTCTAATGGTAGCATAAAACAATCAGAAGGGGTCTCTAAAAGTAGGAAATAAATCACTATGTGGAATATAGCTGAAGTTTTCATGTTCTTATGAGTTCTTTCTTTCTTTCTTAAAAAAGAGCATTTTGCCATTGGTAAAGAGGGATCTTAAGAAGAGTGACTGAACGGGAAGTTGCATAAATGCTTTCAGGTATCTGAGCCCCCAAACATTTGATTAGTGTTGATTCATGCAATCAAAAAATGCTTCTTCATCTTCTACTGCTATAAAACATGTCTCTAGAATTCAAATTCCAGAAAAAAACCTGCCCCTCCATCTTAGTTACATAGTTCTTCCTTTAGGAAGAAAAGAGAGAGGGTAAAGACAATATGCAAGCCAGAACAGAGCACCTGGTGTCATGAAAGGATGAGATCCCTTTACAGTGTTTTCCACAGATCTCCAGAGTGACAATTTTTTTTCATCCTATGTCAGTATGTGGTGGAAATATTGCTTCTGTTAAAAGCAAATATTTGTGTCTGCCTCAAATTTTTACTCAATGTGAAATCATGTACCTCCCTCATTGTCTGTGTTATGCTTTTACAGTTGAAAAGAGCAGTGGGAAATGACTACTGATTTGTTGCACGATTTCTTCTTGCAATTCTACTTCATCATGTTTATATAATACATAACCTGTGTGTGTATTCCTTCTTGGGACATTGTAGGACTTCTACATCAGTTCTCTCTTTCAACCCCAGAGCACGATTCATCAGAATATTAAGCAAAAAACTCAGACTTTCAAGTAGATTTGCTTTCAAAAGAAGTCTGTAGAGAATACCAATATAAAATATAAAGGTCAGGTTTTCAGGTGGTTCAAATCACAGTAGGTCTATTTAATGTTGCAGCTGTATTAATTTGCAGTAGCTGGGAATTTTAGAATCATAGAATCTTGCCTATAGAACATCAATTTTATTTGCACCAAACTGAAGCTTACAGTCCTGATACAGTAAGACACTTTCCAGTGGAAACTGCAACTTTCTGGATTGCTCAAGGATATTATCTGTTTGACTGGCTTATTCCAACAAGACTGTTCTAAAGTAAATTGGGTGAAAATTCACAATGATCTTGAGGTGCAAAACCGCATAAACTCTTCATAAAACTTTTATAAATCCAGACGATTCTTTTGCCAGTGGTCAAAGAGGAGCAATCATTGACATGGCTTATCTTCCTCCTCTTGCCTCATGGGCATGAGTGTGACACTAAAAGGAAGTTGGAATAATGATATCAACAGACCATAGGTGCTATATGAGCATGTCCAACTTTTTGTCAATTACCACTAAATTCCACATCAAGTCTTTTCTTCAAATTCACAAATACTTCACAGGCACCTGAGAAACTGCTGGAGTTGCTGTACAAACTGAGTAGGGATGTGATTTTCAGAGGTTCTGATCCTCTGCTCAGTAATTTGGGGCATTCAGTGCCTCTAATGGCTTTTATTCTAAATTATTTTCTCATAATGGCAAACGCCATGGCAGAAAACAGAATCATGAACTTATGATCCCTCAGAGGCTGTAAGTGAAGAACTCCACTNCTCATTTTCTTTTGCACTCTGAGATCGGTGTAACGAACCATCACGACCCCCGCTTCCTATAAGCGGATCGTGACAACTTGCCTTTAGTGAAGCATCATTTTTCTTGCTCACATGATGGCAGAATTCAAATGAAGGTATGGGAACAGAAAGAGAAAGAAAGATTTATCAAGGTATATAATAAGAGTGTGAATCAAGAAACTTTTGCAATTGATGTTCCTTGATACTTTCAATGTGCTTACTTCTAAGCATCAGAATTTTGTTTCTACTTAAGAAGGTGCAGAAATACAGAGCAATAACTTTACTGGGTCAAATTCAGTTGGGGATTATATTTGCCTCTTCCACAGCTGCAAGTAAGTGCATCAATTATCTAAAGTGTTTTAATGGATTAGTCAAAACTGAACACAGTTGGTAATAACAATAAAGCCAAAAGCCTTCTGCCTAGTTAATGTCTAGGCAGATTTCTTGAGTTGCTGAAAAACAAGTGAGAGAAGGAGAAACAAAAACCTAAACATTTAGCATCCTCAAACAATATGCTTATTTCTTATTAATTATGATGAAGTGGTACTACTGATTAGTTTATTAGGAAACATCATGAATGAAATTTTCATAAACAGAAGCTTTAGAATAAATCTCTCAGCTATGAACTTTTCTATACTTGAGAAATTAAAAAGAAAGGTATTTTTTCAGGGCTGAAAAATATGTCAGTCTTCTGGAAAAAGGAGTATTTAAAATCTGTCCTCTGTCTATATCATCATTTCAGTATCTTATTGTTCAATATGAGTATACAAGATAAAACATTCAAAGAGGTTCTAAATTAAAATTATTGGTTTTTATTCAAGACAGACTAGTATCAGAAGGGATGTTCCCTGAGTCCATTTGATAGCAGCTCAATTAATTGTTGCTATAGAGAGGCTTTGTTGCATGCTAATTTCCTTATAGAATCAGCTACAAAATTAAAAATTTTTATTTTTCCTTTTTTCTTCTCCTTCACTCTGACCTTCACCTCTGAGTATTTTTTTTGGGAAACCAAATATGACTTTTTAGTCTTTGGTCACTTCTGTCCTTTTCCCTGTGAGGTTAACCATAGTGCTACATTCACTTCATTGGAAAAGTAAAAAAGCCAAGAAAGGAAAGAGAATTAGATACAAGTTTTGATTTTCTGGACAACAGAAGAATAATGTTATTGTGTTATTGCGTACTTTCTTTCTGAAAAAAAAAGATCTAGAGAAACAATTATTTCCCAACTGCCTTTAATAAAGATGAACCATTCTGTTTATCGGTCTAAATAGAACAGCACAAGCACCTCAGCATTTAGAGGCCTTATATTATTAACCTTCCCCAGGAGACCTGCTCTATAAAGGAGACTTAAGAGAATATGACCTTTTGTCAAAGAGATAAGGAACTGATACTCTGACAGCAAATATAACATGAAGACATAAACAGAAAATGAATTAGAGATTAGCTAAAGTAAGCAAGAGATCAAATATTTAGATTAAATTGGAAGACGGCGAAGAGTTTCCAAATTCAGCTGCTGAAAATGATTAGAATTTGTTATTTAATTTTCTTTGCTGTAGGATCCAATCAAACTTGATATATTTTCATATTCGTGGTATGATTTTGGAATAATCAATGTCATGTTTATGCAAATATAGCCCAATTAATATGATTTCTCCAAACAGAGATTAAAAAAGCTACTAATGAGATTTGCATTTCCTGTATTTAATTTAAACATTTATGTGAATTCCAAATAACACCCAGAAGCAGGCTCCCCATATTTTAGAGAAGAGTTTTAGGAGTCTTAGAATGAGCAGTAAATCAGAAACAGTGGGCAAGAGTTGGAATAGGAAGCACATGATGTGCAACCCTGTAGGGATTTTGACGTCAAGAGAGGTAGCTCTGTTCAGACCTTTGAAATCAGTCTTCAAAGTAGATGTCTACAAGTGTTCCCTGGGAGAAATGAACTGCATTAACTCCTGAAAATGCAAACACAGAAAGAAGGGTTGCTGGTGCTCATAATTGCTAAACAGAGGGGAACTCAAATTCTCCCTAAACTGGGCACTCTCTCAATAGATGCATATTTAAAAAATACTTGTATTTTATGTTGGGTATGAGAGGCATAAGCCATTTATAATTGTTGCTTGTTTTATTTCTAATCAGTCCCAAATGTGCCTGCACGGCTGAAAATTGTCAGCCCATTTTACACAGCTTTGATTAATCCTTGAGCATTGCATTTTATTTTGTTATTTAAAGGTTATAACCCTGTGGACACAAAAAAGTAACTCCTTTTGGATATTGAGACATGTTTATATCTAATTGAAGGATCTCAGAGGCAAATAAGAACTTACCTATCACAGTGAAGATTTCTCCATGTAAAATGAACTTTTGGGACAAAGTGACTACAAATGGACTAGCTATATGCTGTCTTTTATGATAGAAAGCTATCATTTACAAAGATATAGTTCTTTGCCTCTAAGTTCATTCTGGATCTTCATCTAATCTGTTTTGTTAAACTGCCTCTAACAGAAAGAAAGCCTCTGTTCTATTTTCCAAACAGTCCCAGTCCTTTGGAACTTCTTCCATTGATCTAGAACTACTATCAGTTAATCAAAACACAAGTTCGATGGTTAACTCAATTGTGCTCTATTCACAGTCCTTTAAAAAACTTAAAATGTAGCAGTCCAGGAGGACTTATTCAACAAACACATTTTGTCCTTAAATTGCATGTCATCTGTGTTGCATATTTTAGTATAAGGAAGTATATTTGCAGCTTCCTGTGTTAAGAGAATATTCCTAGAATAATATTTACTCAGGTTAGTCTAATTTCAGCAGAAATAATTTTTGCATGCTCTCAAAAAAAAAGAACAGTATCCTTATCAGGTAAAGGTAGACTGAGAAAAGAACCCCAAACAACAAATGCTAAAAAAATTGTTATTTTGTTCTATACTTAAATTGTTATGTGCCTCCAACATTAAATTCTAATGAGCTATTGACAATTACTCCCAAGCAATTAGAATCATACAATGGTTTGGGTTGGAAGGGACCTTAAAGATCACCTAGTTCTGCCCCCACTGCCATGGGCAGGAATGCTATCTAGTTATATCAGGTTTCCCCATTTTGTTGGTGCAACCCATAACACGTTTGGCTTTCTGGGCTCCAGGTGAAAACTGCCAGGTCATGTCAAGTTTCCCATTCACCAACCCCAAGTCCTCCTCAGGGTTCCTCTCAATCCATTCTCTGCCCAGCGTCTTTCAGTGCTTGGAATTGCTCTGAACCTTGCTCTTGGCCTCATTGAACTCCATAAGGCTCTCACAGTCTCACCTCTCCAGCACGCCCGGGTCCCTCTAGATGATATCCCTTTCCTCCTGTGTGTCAACTGCACCACACACAACGTAGTGTCATCCATGAAATTGCTGAGGATGCACTCAATTCCACTTTCCATGTCATTGAAAGAGATGTTAAACAGCAGGGGTCGTCCTTGAATGTGTCAATCTCTTATCCGTGGCATTTAATTTAAATGGTTACCTCCATAGTCACACAACAGCCCCTCGTGTTGGAAATACAGTGATTTTGATAGAAAGAATAGTGGTGTAAGGCCATTTAGGTTCACAAATTCCTGGATCAAGAGCTGGGAACTCAACAAAACTCTCATGCCTAAATGGCCCATCTAACTTGGCCCAAAAATTTAGGTAGTTGCAGTGGAGTTTACCACACATATATCTGAGGTTTTCAGTATCTGGATTTGTCTGAGTATGTCTTAAGCTCCTTATGGTCAAATTAGAGAAGCAAATTTCATGAGGTGGTTGTCTCTACATTAAATATTTACTGATGAATAAGGTAAGAAGGTTGAAGTTTCTTGCTCTGGGTAAAGGTCTGAGGCCCAGAGGCAGGTTGTTTATCTGCAGATTCTGTCTAGCTAATCAATGTCAGATAGCTCTTTCTAAAGAACTCAGAAAAGTGTTGCAGTAGAAATGCATAATAAGATTATGTCACATAGGACTAGGAGAAGATGAATTTCATACTTCTGAATGTAAGTACTTGAGTCTTTCTAATTTGTTTGGTAGATTTCCTTCCAGATGAATTCCCTAAGATAACAATAGGTATCTCCACCTGAATTTTTTACTTACCATGTGGATTCAAAACCCAGGTTCAGTATTTTAATCATTGCAGAATTTTTCTGTATTTTAATATTCTTATAAAACACTGTACAGGTTATAAAGATTCAAACAGGGATGGAGAATCCATTTAAACTTTATTTTATTTGCAATCTCCGTAGAGTTACCATAAATTCCAGATGATCTCTTTCAAGCCAGTGTGGGAATTCTTCAGTTACCAAGAGTGTTGAATTATCTTTTTTTTATTTTCATGTTTTAGACATTCATTTTCTTGCTGTCTCATATTTTCAGTATACACTATTTAAAAAAAAACAAAGCTCTTTCAACTTGAAAATGTACACTACTGAGCTCAAAGAAATGAAGACATGTCCAGCAACTCTGTATTTCTCCCTGCAAACTAATTCAGCAGATGTTCTTCTTTTTCCTAGATTGAACAATTCTTGGGAGTAAACAAGAAAGGAACTGTCCTATTTAAATCTTTTTGTGTTGAAAATAAGTTTATTGCTGGCTTTTTTTTTTTTTTTTTTTTCACTTAGCAACACATCAGAACCAGGAAGTGTTTCTAAAACAGGCAGACAAACACAACAATCAGAGAACAATATAATTTTGGACTTACAGGTAAGAAACTCCACATTATTTAATGCAGGCATGATGATGTGGTGTACGCTATGCAGTCCTGTGTTCAAGAGGGGATAATGCACAACACACTCCATAGGTATAATTAATGATGAGCCTCTTGGAAAGTGTCTACACTGAAATGCCACAAGTTTCAGAGTTAATGAAACACTATCTACTAATTCCAGCCTTATTTTGAGCCAAGGTCAGAATCTCCTTTAAAATTTGGATTTTTTCCCAAAACAGCTGCATAGATCTGTATCACATCATCTTTTAAGGATGAAGCAACTAAAAGAGAACAGCTGAGTGTCCTTTGCATAATGGAGAATGTCCTTTGGTTATTGCATCGCAGGAGGTTATTTTGTTTCTGTACATGTTGTAAGGGATTAAGCACCAACAGGGAATTTAAAATTATCATGAATTTTATTAACTCTTGTTGTCTCACTCTCTTTGAGATGTGTTTTTGGGATGGGAGTGAGCCTGAGGTGAAAACAAACAGAAGTAGTCATGTTAAAACACGGAAATACTGATTCTGGATTTACTCAATTTTTTTTTTACATTTCATACTGTAGAACGTGACTCTGCCTTTGAAGTGGTAATATCAGGAAGTCACTGTCTGTATGCATTTTTCTAAGTGGTCTCCGGGTATATAAATAGTCTTGGATGTAGAAATAGCTACTGGCAAACACCTAGCAGGAGAGAGGTACATGCCAAGCAGCTTGTGTTTGGAAGTTTCCCAAGGACTGGCAGTCCTTGTGACTACGACTCCTGTTTAGTCTACAAGAACTGACAAAATCAGCACACCAAGAGCCTGCTCAATCTGCACAAGGCCACAGATGGGTTATGGAGCTCAGACTGCACCCAAAGGGGAGGCAGTTGTGGGTGAAGGCTGCAGGGATTCATGGACAATTGCGGGAATGAGGAGCGCTGCGGGACATTTTCTAAAAGATGAACAAGTAGCTGCTGGCAAATCGGCACAACCTCCCCTTTCTGAGAGGGCCATTGCTACTGTCAAATCATGGCTGAGATTGCTGAGATTGCACTTGAGCTGCCCTCCAAATGGATAACTGCAAATAAATGTGTGGTGTGTGTGTGTGTGTGTGTTTGAGCACCACAAACAAGTAAGTGGATGTGTTGTGTGACTATTTATGTTTTATTTATAACGGCTCAGCTCTATTAATACTGCCTCAGTGAAGAAAAAATTCAGGTTACCAAATGAGGAAAAGGAAATTTGCAGCAATCTCCTTCACACTAAAGACAGGCAAGAGATAGTAAAACAAGTGGATAAGGCACCGTGCAGGATGACAGGAATTGGGTTCTACAGGCAAAACTCCCCGTTAGCCACGTATGCAAGTAGTTGATAGAAAACTTCATATCAGAAAAGTCTAAAGCTTAATACATGTCATTACGTAGAATGATCTGGGTTGAAAACCCTAAAAAGGAAAGCACAAGCAAGCTTCTTATGGTCTGCCTTTCTCTTGGACAGGGACAAGTTAGGAGAGGCAGGCACAAAAATTTTATTTATTTGCCCAGATACAGAATAATATGCAGATTTGTGAATTCAGACATCATCTGCCACACCAAAGGTGTTCCCTGAGTATGAAGTTATATGTATACATGTGTTCTTTGATCGCACTGTTGATTCAAGAACTTTCTTCCCTGCAAAACTGTTCATAATATCATTCTTTTGATGAAATGAGTTGTGGGTGGTAAATGGATTAACCGAGTTATGTTAATGGTAAAAAATCCAAGACGCCTGATCTACAAAAGTTCAGTGCTCCCAATAATGAGATGAGAATTAAATCACAGAATCATAGAATTGCTGAGGCTGGAAAAAGCCACTAAAATAATCAATCCCAAGCACTATGTGAATCTTGACTGTAATTTATTACTGATGAATGCTGTCCTAAGGCCCTGGGTACTACAAAGAGCAGCATACCAGCAATAAAATAAACTTTACTATTTTGGAAGGTCTTTGGTTGAGTCTTTCTGCTATTTTGCAGGTATTACTTATGTTAGAAAATATTAGTTGTTAAAAGCCTGTTTTGGTTTTTTTTTTTTAGTGACAAGCTGAGATGGGAGTGATCGTCTACTGGAAAGCTTGTTCCAGGGTAGCAATAAATGATAAGCCAGAGCTTTTGAAGTGCTCAGTAGAAACCCAAGACACAATTCATAGCTGGAGAAGATGCTGTGCACAGTTTGATGCTTACATGACCCAACAATGACTCAGACTGAGTCAGTAATGGAGGCTGGCAGAGTTTGGAAGATGGCAACAGGAATTCAGTGTAATAGGATGATGCTGATGGCAGCGTGCTGCAAAATTAAATGCCCTGGTGCCTGCACTGATATCACCCAAGAAGCACAGTTCAAAGGCACAAGCTGATCTCAACAACACCCAGATCTGGACTAGTGCAGTCACTTGATTGTGTCATTGGTGTTTGGCTCAAGGCTGTTTGCTGCTCACTGGAAGGAATTCAACATCTGTTAGAATGATCTTGCATTTCAGTTGGAGAAAAATGCCTCAGCTGCTAGAAGAATGAAACTTCTCAAAGCATGCTGTTATGAGTCAGGATCATTCCAGCACTAGCTGGGCATTTAGAGTTCTCTGGTGTGTGCATTATTGGCATCATTATTGTGATTATCAGTGTCTGCTTGGCTCGTTTATTTGAGGACATAAATCTGTGTGCTTATGCTGGATACTCACTGAGCATACAGGAATATATCAGTGCACAAAATTTGGCCAATCATTTTTATAAGGTTAAAAGACCATTTCAAAATGACTGACTCATGTCACCAAACTATAATTAAAAATAATAAAAAAAAAGTGCCAATTTCCTGTAATTAGAAATATCCTCTGGTTAGAAGCTTCCCAAACTATGAACTATATCCTTTAGCCAGATTTTTAAACTGTGTCCATGTGTCTGAGGATTGACTGTGACTTAGAGGCAGGATGACTTACACAGGGCTCACTACATGGTTTCCATCCCCAGGTGCCTGTTCCACAGCAGGAGCAGCTCAGTTGCTCATGTTGCAGACTCTGATTCACTGCATGTTACAGCTGCTGCAGTAAGAAAATCAATGTCATGTTGACTTTTGCCAGTTTGTACAGTACAGAAGTGGAGGTGTTCCTTCACAAGCAGCTCAGAAGCCCCCACAAGGAAGCAGAACTATGTGAGAAAAAGTTTGGATACAGAGTTGGGTGACCGCTGTTATTTGGCTGTGATCAGTCAGGTGGATGTTGAATAGAATTTCCTACAAGAGCATGATGTCCAAATCTATTTTCATTCTCCATTCTCAAAAAGAAACACCTAAGAAAAAACCCACTGCCACCACCACCAAAAATAAAGTATCCCCTACTCCTTTTCAATAATAATTATTTGCTAATTTTGTCTTTAAGATGGTAATTAATCATTTAAAGCTGATATCTTAGACCATGAAGTTCTTAACCCTTCAGTTTTTGAGTTCTGCTGAAGCTGTTTGTTTGTAGCCCTCTTTACAAAGAGGACTGGGGAAAGAAAACAAGTTATTAAATGTTGAATGTAACTAGTATTCTAGATCTTGGTCTCACTTGGTAGATTTGGGTCAAAATGTCACCAAACTGAATTCCTACTGTATTTCTTAGTCTCTCTTGGTTGTAAGTCATCAACTTTTGGGAAGCAGAAACTCTTTTTTGTGCAGTCTCACTTGTTACCAGTCTAAAATGAGCAGGTAATTTGGCTCTTTCAGGTGCAGAACTGAAGGGATTTAGGAGGAGGAAAGTAAAAGCATTAAGTTCTTAATGGCTAAAACAATACAGATATACTGTTGTCATGATGTGAAGAGTTACCTGGTCTATGGGTGTGAAGAGATTGTGTTGATGGGTTTGTAGGATTGTGTAGTGCACGAAAACAAGGAGGATTTCATCCTCTAAATTCCTGCAGTTTATTACAAATTACCACAAATAGCACAAAAAAATCACCATTAACAAATATAGCCATAATTAGCAAAGTAGAAAAACATCTCTTTCTCAAGCTGTCACCAGTCAATAATATACTAGTATGGCAATAACCAATTGCAGAAACAATATTTTTTCAAACGAGATTACCTTTATGGCTGCTTACATTCACTGCTACATAAAAAGCAAATGTAACCAAGTAAGGGAACCCCCAGAACTTCTAACAAAATTTTATTTTCAAAATGGAGGAGAATAAGAATGGTCAAAGAGGAAATTTTTCTGAATGATGAATGTAAGCATCCTATACTGCAGTTGTTGCAGTCTTTTAAGAAACATAAAAAAAAATTTGATGATGCAAATTACGTAGGGGTTTTTTTTCTGAAAATGCTGATGGGTGACCTGTCCATCAAAAGCACATAAACTGTGAGAGCAATATTTCTGACCAGGATCTCTGAAGTGGACAACAATTTAATTATGTGGAATGTATGTGGAAGAGATTTCCTCACTGTCCTTTTTGTTAGTCTTAGATTTCTTTTGGCACTTTTCTGTTCATAACCCTGAGGACAGCATATCAATGTTCAAATCACCATTACTAATACAACATTTAACAAGAAAATCAAGGTTGGTAAGGAAAAAAGAAAAATATACTCAATAAAGTTTACAGCATTATTCATGACACTATCAAACATAAACAATATTTATCTTTCTGATTTTTACATGTTCCTGTGTGAAAAAGACAAGCCATATATTCTGCAAGCTATGCAGTCTCCTAGATCAGGAAAAAATATAATAATGGACAATCTGCTCTTTTTGCCTTCTTGAAAGCAAATAAGAAATTGGAGGACCTGAGAGCAAAGCTACACCCAAAACTGCCCTAAGAGATGTATTGGCAAAAGTAAAAAACAGGGATAGTGAGGGAAAGCTACTAAAATTTTTGATCCTTTGAAGTCAAAGAAAGTTTTATCATTCAACTGACTGCACCTAAATCCAGAAATTCAGTTTCTAAAATTTTATATTTCAACAAAAACAAAAAACCAGAACAATCTATCAGTTTTCCTTACTACAGACAGGAGATTGGCAGCATGTTCAGAATGAACACAACATTTTCCATTTGCTATATTTCCTCTACTATGATTTTATTTTGTTATACTTTATATGTGAGGATAAACATGAAAACTGTAGGAAAAAAAAAAAAGGCAGCAACTGTAGACAAATGAAAAGAAAGATAAGACAGGGAAACAGCAACCACTGATATATCAGCTCCTGATTATGACGGGAGGATCTGAATAACAGATAACACAGTGGCCCAGAGTGATGTAAGAGATGCACCAGGCCAACATGATATCTAGAGGATGCACTGTGCAAGAACATTAAAATAGAACTATCCCACAGTATCTTCAAGGCCTTTTGCACTATCCTTTAAGCTTCCTCTCATTAATTTGTTAAACTTACTCATTGCACTCATATTTTGCTTTCCAAGACAGATGTGTGCCTGACTGAAGTTATATATTTATGTACCAAAAAAACAACGTGAAAATATCTGTCCTGCTTTCTCTGAAACAATTCAGTTGGTAAATAGTGACTACCAAGAAGGGAGATAAACAGTAATAAATAGAAAGTTCAGGTGAGGTTAAATGGTACCGTGATTTTGGTCAAGTAAAACATTATTTGGATTATCTGGTAACAGCCTCTTGATTCCAAGAAAGATATTTTATACATGAAAAGCAGCATTTAGCTATAGCTGAGGCGCCAAACTGACAAATTTAAGGTGCTGTCTCTGCTTTGTTGTTTAGATAATATATCCGCCTTCTCTGAGTGTTCAGATTTCTGTTACTGGATTAGATGTGGTTTTGTGTCCCAGGAGTTTCCTTTTGTATGCTTAAATTTCCTCTCTCTCTGTAAAATCAAGAGTTGGTCCTCTTTGGATTCGTACTCTTGCTGCATTTACATTATTTCCAAATTGATGGGAAATTCTTTGTAACTCCTCAAGTAAGACAGCAAAACCCTGTCAACAGAAATGTAGTAGTATTCCCAATGTACATATTTGTCATAGGGATAAATCCCTGAGCGACTTAATTCAATCCCATAGCTCAGCCTTCTTTGAACAGGAGATTGACCTAAAAACTACCTGAGATTTTTCAGCCCGAATTACTTCATAGTCACAAGGGTTCCTGTGTCTATGTTCAGGCACCTGTTCTAAATGATTTAAAATAAAGTACCTGCAGGAAGAAGAAAAAAGTGTTCATCGACAACAGATTAAATATTCAGATTAAATATTTGCCTAAATATTTGTGAGTTATGGAAACTCACATTCAGATCATGTAACTATTGCAGGAGGGTGTGCATAGCCATAGCCTACCTGAAATAAGATCTGCCCATGCTCACCTGAGACACTCAGCACAGAGACCTGTTCTGGGAACAGGAACTTACCCACTTTTCTCAAGGAAATATAATTAAAAATTGACAGCACCCATTTTCTATATAAAAATTTTTTTGTTCTTGCAACAGAAGTGGCATTTGCAACATACCCAGCACTGATCAAAACTTTCATTTATGAGTATAAGCTTCTCCCCAAACTGTATCCATAAAGCAAGTAGTCTTTTTGGGTATGATGTGGAGATACCCTTTACATGCTGTTACCACCCCATTTTAGGCCTCCATAGGAAGTCCATTTATTATTCTGCAATATTCCCTTTGGGGAACAAGGGTATTACTTAGCTAACCTATTTTTAAAGCACATCTACCCTGTCTCCTTTGCAGACTCAGATACATAAACAAGTCCAACAATGTCAGAAAAAGAACTAACATTTAATAGTTAAAAATATTAATTACAGCAGCCCATAATTTTAATCCAACACAAATTTTAGGGCTTCAAGCAAAGCAAAAGAAATGTTAAGGCAATCATAACCTCTGGTATAAGTAACAGAATATCAAAATGAAGAATATTAACAACTTCCTGATCAAACTGCTGAGTCACAGGGTAAAGGTCTTATAGCAAATATTTATGGTGAAAGTGGAAGTAACACAGATCCTTAAGCTGATCAGACAAAATTAGGAGCCACAAGATTATTTTATGGAAAAATCAACTTGAGAGTCTTCTATTCTAAAGCAGCAATCCAGGGACAGAGGTTGGTTTACGAGACCTTCTGTGTGGTCTGTAGCTGCCTGCACTACTGAATTCTACCTTTACCAGCCAAAGAAGAGGACTTGGCTATGGTTTTGTGTTATTTGGGTCATGTATGTGTGTGCTGTTGAAAGCAGCACCTTGCCCATGGCAGGCAGTGGGACTGGCCATGTCAATGTGCTCTGTGTTTGTGTGTTTGTCTCTGGAATTCGTGCTCAGCTCCATTTCTGGTTGGACCTGGAAAAGGGAAAGCAGCAGCTCTGCCTGGGAGAGGCCCCAGGTCCCTGGGGAGCCAGGCTGGGCTCCAGGGGCTGGGCAGGAGGAACCTGGGCTAGAGGAGGTGGCCTCTCTTCTTATTTCCACTGGTCTAAAGAGCTAAGCAAAACAACCAAAACAATGGTGTAAATCCAAAGTTGGGTAATTAAGCTTTCTGTGGCTGTTTGTCAGTCATACGGAGTGTTGTGATGCTGGGTAAGTGTTAGAAATGCAGGAATGGGAAGCTGTGAGTTCACACATACTCTGTCTGGCACACTCTTTTCCACACTGCATGAGAGTATTGACTGCACAGAACTATTTTTCATCTCTTTTCTTCAAGTTTCTGAGAGGCATTACTCTTTTCAGATAAAAGGCTCTCTAAAATAATCTGTAATACTTGCACTCAACTGACAGGGAGGGTGGTAAGAAGCAGAAAATGCGACTGTGAAAGAAAGAAAATGGCCACTGATTTTTTTTAATTTTTTTTTTTAAAGCGTGGGACTGTTGTCTTCATGTATTTTTTCTTCTCTTAAGGAAGAAAAATAAATAACCTCATGTAAGATTTTCCAGCAATATCTGGCAATGGTACTTCCAAATCAATTGTAGTACAACAGCTTAAGAAGAGGAAGTTGACAAATTTTCTGCTACATTTATGTGTGAGTTAGAGCCCAAAACCCTGGGACATGCCATTAACACATACAGGAGAGAGATGTGTTGATCTGATTAATTCACCATAAAAATTTCAGATTTGCAATGGATGATGGTGAATTTTTGTCATCTTCATTCCTACTTAATAACTCCTGTATTGTCCCTTAGGTCAGCAGTATAAAAAACATGAATGCTCTGATTTATCTCAAAAATAAAGACACGAGAGAGTCAAAATAAGGCAATGGAGAATTTGTAGACAGTTCTCTGTTTGAGGGATAAGTATGACATTTCTTCCAAGATTTTTGGTAGAACTAGAGACAATAAAAATGCTATTTTATTTGGGACATTGGTCTGGTTTCTCCACCTGTCCACTGTACCTACAAGTTTAGTTAGGGGCTACAATGTGCATAGAAAAAAGCCAAGACAATGCTCTAAGGGCTGTGCAGGCTATAGAATGTCTTATAAAATATATTAAAATTATTTTATCTACTAGAAATCTATATTTTTTCATTTTAAAGTAATAATGTTTCTATTTAGCATAACACAAAGAGAACTTGGCCTTTGTTATATATTTTTCTTAACTGATGTGACTGAAGACGGAGAAAGTAAACCTGAACTTCCTGACAGACTTTCTCCTGTACACAGCTTTTTCTTCTTGTGTATTCTGTAACACAATGCCTCTTCTGAGACCAAATCTATTAAATATTTTTCTTTCAAAAAACAACCGAAGATCAAACTCCTGAGATCATTACACATCCTACGTTGCCTGGGCTCCATCCCAGAATGCCTGTAAGTAATGGACATCAGAGTCCTTGAAAATGGTTATTTGCCATAAGTGACTGACAGTTTGACCTTTCACTTCAAAATTGCTTGTCACTTCTTACCATACATCCATGAATGTCACTCTCCATGTCATTTCAGTCTCTCATTATGACTCATGGGTGGCATACCTGTGAACAGCTTTCTGTACTCTGGGTTTCCATTCCATTCACTCTGAGCTGTATAATATTGCTATTACTTTTCTGAACCAATTGTGGAGTTAGTGCTTTAAAAAAAGAAAAAAAACACTCTCACACTTTTTTTCCCCTTAGAATCTTAATTTAATCTAAGTTTTGATGGCTCAGACATTCAGTTCAAAACATTTTAGTAAACTGTGACCTCTGCTCCCTAATTTAAACACAAACTATCTTGGCAGCAATTGAAACTTGAATTGCCTTTAGTGAGAAAATTCTTTCCAAGAACAAAATTATAAAGAGATGTGAACATTATTTCGCATCATCTCCCTTTCTGAGGCATTTGGTGTGAAGTCCTCTTTGCTTTCCCAGTGTAAATGCTGCATGTTGAATTGGATGTTTAAATCTGCACTGAAGCAAGAAGAGAAATATTCAAATCTGGCCACTAGGATTGAGCACCATTTTTTTTCTCCTTTTAAATATTTTGCGCAACTTAAAAATTGAAGTGATACTGTGGCTTCATCCCACCACAGCAGACCCCAGTTAGTCAATGGCTGGTGTCTCTGACTGTGAAGTGTGGTTAAAAGCTCCCATTAGAGAAGATAACTGGTAGATTGAAACTTCTATACTGAGGATGAGCCCTTCCCTGATACCTCAACTTTGGGCTGTTGAATGAAAGGAGAGTGCTGTTAGTGTCACCAAATTCCAGTCTTCTACTTCTTTGTTCCATGATTTAAATTACTCCTCAAATAGGAATCATACGTTATGCTTTTCTTGTTCTTGTTGTCGTTGTTGTTGTTGTTAAATTTGACAGAAAAAATCTACTTCTGTCCACAAGGTTTTTGTGCCATTTAGCTGTTGGAATAAAATAATTCTGGAAAAAAAGCCACCACCACCAAAAAAACCCAAAGAAAAGAAGACGTAGCATAAGATAATGCAATTTGTTCCAAGCCCTAACTGAACAGCACAGGACAGCCAGTGCATCGATCTTTGTGATCTCCACTAAAATAGGGGAAAATATTCCAGAGTTATTGACTTTAAAGTACTTGCAGCTGCACAGACTCTTTGTGCCATACAGTAAATGCCGAGGTTAATACATAAACAGAATTTTATACTCAAGGTGATGGTTTTTTGGAGACATTTGGGTTGTGCAGTATAACCTCATTTACACTGATGTCCTTGAAAGAGTGCTCACAGAATATTTGTTCATCTGAGTGACTTAACTCAGATGCATGTGCATCCCAGCTGTGGTATCTGACTACCAAAGAAACATGAAAGATACAGATCAATGTGTTTAATAAAGGTATCCCCGTAGGATAAAGTGTTCCATGAACCATGATTTTTCAATTTTTTTTTTTAAACTTGAGTAGTAAAGGGTGAATTTTTGCTATAAGAACCAGATCTCCTTTTAAAAAAATGCATTAAGCTACCTGTGGAAAAAAGTGATGAATTGAGTTTTCATTTAAAATTTTATATATTGATAAATACTATAAGTTGAATGAAACTGTTTTGGACACATTTCACAATAGACATGTAATCAGTGGTGATTTTTTTGAGAGCTGAGTCTTTTCATGGAACCAGTGCCTCAAATCTAATGTGAGAAGCAGACTTAAAAGTGTTAGTTCTGTAATGAGTACATTTAGTATTTATCTTATTTTCTTCCTAGAAACATCAAAGATGTCTAAATATTTTACTCAAACATGGGAGAATGATTCAGAAATGAGCTTAAAATTCCAATACCTACTCACATCCATCTCCCTATGTAATAGCTTCATAAGCATTCGAAAGATAACGTTTTAGATCATATTTTCTCACAAACTGTGGTGTTATAAGATTTTATAACACAGTATGTGTCACATGATCATTTCTATTACTTACATCATTAAATATATGTCAGTCTGGATTGAAACACCATTTTGTAGCAAATCTTTTAAATGATAGTTTTAAACTGAGTTCACTTAAGGTCGGTCTTTTTTTTTAGTCAGGACAATTTTTTTTTTAAAAATAATCTGGTGAGGAATAAAAATGCAGTTTTGAATGTAAAAAAGCCCCTTGGAAATGGAAAGAAGGCAAGGGGAGAACATTCATAGAGTAAAAGTGGCCTTGTCCTGGGGAGTGGTGTTCACAGGAGAGAGCAACGAGGATGATTTCATCTTGAGGGCAATGTTTCTGAGGCACATCAGGCACAGGGATGGGCTTCGATGCCAGGACAGCTCCTGACAGAAGATATCCATCTGTTAATCTGTGTTCTGGCTCTACAGTGGCCCAGAATCAAGCTGACATAAATGAAATGGCAAATTCATGCAAAGATGTAAAGGTCACAGCTTGAGGACTCTGAGAGGCCACACAGCTACGGCAAGGATGAGTCTGGATTAGAGTGGGAGCTGCTGTTTCTGTTTGCAGGACAGGATCAAGATCTGGTCTCTGGCCCTGAGAACCAATTGCAAAGTATAGGTCAAAGACAAGATAAACCTTGTTTTCCACAGCTTCGTCCTTCTGGGAGCAGTTTCTTCCCAAGCTGCCTCCTGACTGTGCCCAAGCATGGACTGTGAGAACGCAAGGATCCTCTCTGGATGCCTGAGGGACCAAACGAGCTGGGCTAATCCCCTTCTTTGTGAGTTCTATCTGCCCTTTCTGCTCTGTGCTGTTACTGAGGTACAAAGTCACCACACTCCCGGTTTTATCCCATGTGGGTGAATTGCCCAGCTCCTCATTTCTACAGGTAACGTAAAGGTGACAGGATATTGCCACAGCCTCCAATCAAGCAGAAGAGAAGAACTGAGTTCCTTATGCATATGGAGATTGGCAGTTCCCAGCACAGGTCACACAGACTTGCATTGCTTTGAAAAGTCTTTGACGCCTTGCAATTAAGAAAACACGGAAAATGAAAGGGAAGGACAGAAATATCTAGCTGTTTGTAGTGATTCAACAATGATGTAGAAAGTCTGCTGGAACAACCGATCATCTAACATGATGCCAAGAAAATTATTCACTCCTATATGTTGAAGGCATATTTGTTAGATTGCATGAACCCAAAATATTACCTTATTTTTAGGAGCTTCACGTTGCTATAATTTTTCCGTATAATTCTGCCTCTGTTCTACTTTCTATTTTCTCCTTATTTTCCTGTGTTCCTGTATAATTTTGTCTGTCTGTGTTCTCTCCTAGTTTCCGTTTTCAGAGCGTGTCCTAGACAGGTCATAAAACTCAGACACATAATCCTCTGCTATCTGAGCAAGGTCAAAATTAAGCAACATAAATTTCCTGTGATTAGAATTAGTTTCCTTTGCTTTAGGCCAAACCTCTTGAGGGCAGTCAAAACCATTAAAATGAATTGATGCAAAATTAATACTATGGAAAATGATTTTTTTTTTTAATCACCAAAGTCTTTATTTTGAAACTCCCCACTGCCTTCTATCAACCTTTTGCATCCTTCTCCTGAATTTAGAGCATCTGTAAAGAATCAGCAATGATTTTTTAATTCATTGATACACAGGGGGTTGACTTAGTTCTATTCTTGTTAAATAGTTATTTTCTCTGTTCAAGGAAATGAGTGAGACTCATTTCACTCATGGAGTGAAAATAGTGCACAAGGGTATCAGAATGAGATCCCCCTAGAAGTTCTAAATCCCAAATAGCTCCCCTAAATCAAGAATAACAATTTGGAAGCATTGCTCAATGCCTACCATTTTCCTAACATGGATCTTCTGATCCCTTTTGACCAAGCAACATGCAGGGCTCTAAACAAGCAGAAGACTTGGCAGTGAGAGGGACACTGCTGTGAGGTGCTGTATCACCACTGTGTTTGCTGCCTTCTTTCAGCCTCTGCATTTTCTCTTGTGCTATCTCCCACTGTGTCATATTTTGTCTTTAAACATCATTACACTATTCCTGCCATTTACATGCTGGTACAGTCATGTTGTTGAGTCCTGTTGAATCCCATGGGACCACATTCCTCATGTTTATTAATGGAGATTTTGATTAAAAATTATATGGGACAACCACAAGAAAGTAATCCTGGCTCCAGTGACAGGAGAAAAAGAAGTGATGAGAATTTAACCACTGCAGTTAATGGAGTCTAAGTCTCTTCTCATTGGGAAAGAAGGATGATCTCAGGACTGCATACAGACATGCATATGCACCAATATTTGCTGGAGGACACCCAACTGGAAAGCAGCTTGGCAGAAAAGGACCTGGGGCTCTGGTAGACACCAAGCTGGACATGAGCCAGCAAAGTGCCCTTGCTGCAAAGGAGGTGAATGGAATCCTCTGCTGCATCAGGAAAAGTACTGCCAGGATCCTGAGGGAGAGGATCTCTCCCCTTTATTCAGAGTTTGTGAGGCCACACGTGGAGTGCTTCATATGAGGCTTAAAGGACCTTAAAGTGCAAGGTGCTGCACCTGGGTCAGGGCAACAGCTGGTATCCATCCAGGATGGGGGATGAACAGACCAGAGCAGCCCTGCCCAGAAGCACTTGGGAGTGCTGGTGGATGTGAGGCTAGACATGAGCTGACAATATTCATTTGCAGCCTGAAAAGCCAAACGTGTCCTGGGCTGCATCAAAAGTCATGTGGGCAGCAGGTCAAGGGAGGGGATTCTGCCCCTCTACTCTGCTCTTGTGAGACTCCACCTGCAGTGCTGCATCCAGCTCTGAGGTCCCCAGCAGAGGAAGGACATGGACCTGTTGGAGCAAGTGCAGGGGAGGCCACGAAGATGGTTGGAAGATTGGAGAACCTTTTCTATGAGGAAAGGCTGAGGGAATTGGGATTATTCAGCCTTGAGTACTTGAAGGGAGCCTACAAGAAAGATGGAGAGGGACTATTTACCAGGGCTTGAAGTGACAGGACAAGGGGGAATGCTTCAGACTGAAATAAAGTAGGTTAACATTAGATAATAGGAAGAAATTCTTTACTGTGATGGTGGTGAGGCACAGGTTACCCAGAGAAGCTGTGGATGCCCCATTCCTGGAAGTGTTCAAGTCCAGACTGGCTGGGGCTTGGAGAAATCTGTTCTAGTGGAAGGTGTCCCTGCCCATGGCGGGGTGGTTGGAACAAGATGATTTTGAAGGTCCCTTTCCAATCCAAACTATTCTGTCATTCTATGACAGAAGGAAGGAAGGAAGGAAGGAAGGAAGGAAGGAAGGAAGGAAGGAAGGAAGGAAGGAAGGAAGGAATGTAAATGCACAAAAGCATGTTCATTTTACCACAGGAAGAAAAACTAAAATGAAAAGGCTAAAAATGTTGTTAAAGATCTCAATGAAATGTAAGTTCCTTTCTTGAAAATGCCCCACGTCTTTAGTAAATTTTGGTTTACTTTTTCCAGTTAAAAGATTCCTTTGTAAATCCTTCAGGCTGGAAGCTGGAGAAACCCATTTGTGGTCCAAAGCAAGTTCTGGATAAACCACAGATTCCTTGGGCAGCAGCTTCCCTTCCTCATTGGAAATGCTATGACATAAATGATTTGACTTCTGATTCCAATTAGTCTGAAGGGAAATGTTTGATATATTTCAGAAGATGTGGGAGTATTTTTAGATCAGAGGCCTCCACCGTGGCAGCTGCCAGCACCTTTTGACAAAAAATTGATAATATTTTGACATCTGACATCTAGACAGACAGGCAGCTCCAGTATCCAAACACAATTTTGAGCTGATGTGACACTTGCAGATAAGGGCATCAACAATAATTTGTGAGTTGATTCATATTCACTGAAACTGTGACTGTGCCAGAGATCTGTTGACACAAAGAGATCTTCTCCCCCCCACTACAAAACACTCTGTTTTCTTTCCAGATTAATGCTTTATCCTAAACTTCTTTAGGCAGCAGGACCAGAACATTCAGTAGATACACAATGTGCAAGGAGAATATATTCTGCCAGAATGACAGCCCGAGAGAGGCAAGGCTGACACAGCTCCACATGCCCAGGTCCAAGCAGGAGTGAGGCTGATTGTGCATTCCCATGGGCACAGGAGAACACAGCACACTGCACACCTTTCATGCACAAATGTACCTGGCTGACACTGATGCCATGATGATTTTTTGCCTTTTCTTTTATACCCCTTTTATATACCCTTTTATATAGCTTTTATGTATTCTCAGTGCTTTTAGCTCACATATTTGTAATTCCTTAAGTCTGATAACTTAGCTTAGACCCAATATTCTGTTAAGCCAGGAGACCAAACATCCTGGAGGCCTCACAGTTGGAGGCCAGAAAGCCCTACGCTATCCTGAGAAATCAAGGTCTTCCCTAGAACATCCTGTAAATTAAGGTAGGCCCATCCAGAGGGGGATTCCTTGGGATGGGGGGGTTCATTCGAGCCTCTCATTGGGGAGTCTTTGATAGATATGCTGATTTGCAAGGCCTATAAATTGTATACACAATCTATCGTGTGTGTGTGCATTTCGGTGCATTCCACCTGGACAAAGTGGTGCACCTCTGAGGATCCTTAAATAAATACTGAGGTTAAAACCCCCTTTTCCCCTTAACCGTGTCTGGATTTTAATTTTAAGACCAGGGAAAGGCAACAATACAGACACAGAACACCCATATGAACACACAGCACCAAACCCCTCATCCTGCTCTGCTCTCTGGAAGAGCAGGATGGAGGCCCACTATATGACAATTTAGAGATCTAAATCCATACAAGGTGGATCCCTCCAGCAGTGGAGCTCGGATATTCAGCTTTCCCAGTAGCTGCCCCTGGATCCCAGCCTCTCCAGTTGCTGGCACCTGGATGTACAAAAAAAACATCAGGGAAAGTGGCTGGACAGGGTGCCCCTTCCTCTGAGTTCCTAAATTGTGTTCCCACCTGTGATTGTGCAGATGGGACTTGGGTGGGCTGATGGTTCCTGGGATGGCTCCGGGAAAAGGTGGGGCATGGTCTTCCTGTAGTGAGGTGGGGCTTGGCCTCCTCTTCCAGGTGAAAAGTGACAGGACAAGAGGAAATAGCCTCAAGTTACATCAGGGGAGGCTTAGGTAAGATATTAGGAATTTTTTTTCATTGAAAGAGTTCTACAGCATTGGAAGAGATTGTCCAGGGAAGTGGCAGAGTCACCATCCCTGGAAGTGTTCAAAAACCTTGTGGATGTGGCACTTGAGGACATGGTTTAATGGTGAACGTGGTGGTGCTGCTGGGTTGAGGGTTGGACATGATGAGCTAAAATGTCTTTTCCAACTTTAATGTTTCTATGATCCTGTGATATTCAGTCTCTGTCCTTCATATCCTAGATCTCACCAAGGCTGAGGTGATCTCACTTTTTATACCATATCTACAAGGCTGTCGTATGACTTAGATGTATGACATACTTCATACATGCACAACTTTTATAGTGGGCATGAGGAGCATGCAGGAAGAAAGGTTTTTAAAGGGCAGTGACATCTTAATATCAAAGAAGTCACAGAATGTTTTCTTCTATAGCTGTAATTCAACATTTTTAATGCGTCTTTTTTTCCCCCTGCTATTTGTAGCATATTTTTTTCTCTGCAAAAATCTATGACAGGCATTACTTGAGGAAATTTGACAGCCTAAGATATGCCAGAGGCAGTCATCACTACTAGAAAGGGCATGATTTTGGAAATTTGAATAAATTAGACAAGCCAGAGTAGTCAAAAGATAAAATATACAGAGATGGAACGGGGAGAGAGTTTCAGGATGCAGTGTGGGAGACGGCCTTAGAAACATTAGGGGAAGGGAAGAGCAGGACACTCTCACAGCCGTGTGCCAGCTCATCTTCTCTCCCATTAATCACCAACACCTTGGCATGAGTCTCACAATCACACTGCTGTTGTCTTCAGATCTCCTACAGTCTCTGTCTTGCTGTTACTGCACCTCTTTTTCAGCTCACACTTTCCTTACAGCATGTTTCATGAGTCACAGACCTGACTGCAACAGCAACTGGATGCGAGGAGGGAGAGCTGGGCACAGGAGCTATATAAATTATGTGTTTATCTCTGAATTTCTTTGACTCGAGAAATTAGGGGCACATAAGATGATCATAAACAAATTGTAGGACTTGGCAGATATCATAGCTGCCCTCATTCAGCTTTACTGCCTGTTGGATCAGACAGGACAGCTCAGAAACAGTAAGAAACTGGGATGGTTCAGCTCTCCCTAAGGAAGAGCACCCCCTTCAGTTGCTGTATTTGTATCCCCACTTCATGTTTCTCTATCTTTCAGCAGATCTCATTCTCTCAACCCCAGTTTCAGAAGTTATCCTTTTCCACAACTGACATTAAAGAAAAATTCAGCACTATAAGTAATTGCATAATCTTACTGAAGCACTGATCATTTGGTTTTGTGTTTTGTTTTTTTTTTTTATTTTACTCCCTAAAAAGCAGTTGGCTATGTATATTTAGAAATAAATTAAAGGAAAAAATAATATTCTTCAATAAATATTCTCCAAGCCAGCTGGATGATTTGTATTGACTAAGTATGCTTTACATTCTTGATGGAATATATATTAAAAAAAAAGGCAATAAAAATAAAGTAAATGGCATGAGGTACTTAATCCTGTATTATTTTCCAATTTTCTAAGGCTGGAGCGAGATTAACCATGAGAAACACAATAGGTTGGGGCTTTTTTAAATAGGTGTGGAAGGCTCCCTGACCATGGCAGTGGGGTTGGAATTAGGGGATCTTTAAGATCTCTTCCAAACCCACATCATTCTATGATTCTATTATTCTATGTATTTATGATCTCACCAAACATTGCTCTTCATTATACAAATAAACACTGTGGGTATTTGCTGTAGTTTTGTGTTTGTTTATGTTCCAGATAAATTACAGACCATTTTGACAGGAGCTCCAAGTCTTCTGGCAGTCATGCACTCTTGATTAATCACATGTAGTGGCCAAAGAGCATGTGGGATGAAGTAATTTTATACCAATCACTACCCATTATTTAAGAACATTTTGACATGCTGCCTTGTCTGTCCCATCAGAGACTGCAGGGTGAGAAAGTTCATTCTGACATGTGTTGCAGGATCTGGTGAAAATCACTGGCACATAGAACAGGGCCACAGAGATAAAGTATTAGCAGAGAAGCTTGCATTTCCTCTTTATTACAAGCAGTGGGGACTGATGAAGCTATAGCAGTAAAACACCTGGTTTTGAATTAATAACCATTCCTTCTTTCATGACAATGTGAAGGATTCCCCTCCTGTGACAATGAGGTGCAAGGATTCAGACTCATCTGTTGGTTCCACTGCTGGAAGAACTCTTGGCTTAAACCTGAGGTCCTCTATAATCTGCACAAGGCTCTGATGTCCAGGCACAGCCCTGCAAGTGTTTGTCCCACACAGTTGCCTCAGTATCACGCAAATACAAAAATTCGGGTTCCCATAATGGCCCTCCCATCCCACAGGGAAGGATTTATAAGCCTTCTAACCTTGTGGTCAAATACCTTTCCTGCCCTCCCTCTGCCACCATCTCACAACCCTCCTTTTTGCTGGAGATATTAAATGTTACTGGATCAAGTGATACAAGATCTCTTCATTTCACCCCTTAACTGATTATGGCTTCATTTTCTCCTTCAGTAGGTCGCACTTCATGATCACAGAAACAGAATCACAGAGTCATGGAATGGGTANGCCACAGAGATAAAGTATTAGCAGAGAAGCTTGCATTTCCTCTTTATTACAAGCAGTGGGGACTGATGAAGCTATAGCAGTAAAATACCTGGTTTTGAATTAATAACCATTCCTTCTTTCATGACAATGTGAAGGATTCCCCTCCTGTGACAATGAGGTGCAAGGATTCAGACTCATCTGTTGGTTCCACTGCTGGAAGAACTCTTGGCTTAAACCTGAGGTCCTCTATAATCTGCACAAGGCTCTGATGTCCAGGCACAGCCCTGCAAGTGTTTGTCCCACACAGTTGCCTCAGTATCACGCAAATACAAAAATTCGGGTTCCCATAATGGCCCTCCCATCCCACAGGGAAGGATTTATAAGTCTTCTAACCTTGTAGTCAAATACCTTTCCTGCCCTCCCTCTGCCACCATCTCACAACCCTCCTTTTTGCTGGAGATATTAAATGTTACTGGATCAAGTGATACAAGATCTCTTCATTTCACCCCTTAACTGATTATGGCTTCATTTTCTCCTTCAGTAGGTCGCACTTCATGATCACAGAAACAGAATCACAGAGTCATGGAATGGGTAAGGTTGGAAAGGACCACAACGGGGTCATCTAGCTTCAAGATGTTTGGATGCACATATTTCACCAGGGAAGTCATCTGGTACAGAGAAAAAAAGGAACAGGACAAGGTGAAATAAGGTCACAAGCAAAGGAGTGGTAACAAGAGATGGAAGTGAAAAGAATAAAAGAAAAAAGGGATATGGTTGGGTTGCCACTCAGGACAGCCCTCAGAATAATGTGAGTGTACCCATTCCCAGCCATTTCAGGGCTGGATGCTACTGAGCAATCAATAAATGCACATTGTTGTTGAGGTGGTTCTTCAGAAAAAAACCTGAAAGCAATCAGTGATGTGGGTGAGGTTTGATATGGCAGCATGCCATGAAAACCTCACAGAGCAGGCACCCTGTGTGCTGGCAGGCCTAGAGGAGATGGCCAGCTAGGATCTCACTCAGCTCCCACCTCAGCATAAGAGGGCGTAGGAGAAAGGGAGTGAATTAGGTCTGATGTAACCAACTAATACCTTTTACTTGATACTAGTAACATGAAGGCATCTCTCATAGTGCACCTTCCTTTCTTCAGTGCTGAAGACAGTGGTACCTTTCAGTTCCCAGCAATGAGCCAATCCATCTGAATGGACAGTGTTTGCATGTATATATTTTTTTTTAATATATATATATTTATATATACACACACACATATATATATATGAGTGTGTGTGTATATATATATATTTTAATATATATATATTTATATATACACACACACATATATATATATGAGTGTGTGTGTATATATATGTATATATATTTAATGTTGTAGTTGGAGAAGACGGGAATATTTTTCCCAAGAAATAATTATTGAATTAATGTGTATATTCCATTATATTCATTTGTTGACTTTATGGGTACACCCCAAATATTAATGGGACCGTACTTTCCTTATTTTCACCACTAAAAACTTCAAAGTAAAGGTTTGCTTGATTACTGGCTAGATTTTTTTGTCAAATATTAAATGAACTATTAACCTCTCAGCTTTCACAGGAGTTGTTGGAATTGAAAGGATTTGGTTTGCCACCCACAGATCATGTGCAATTTGTATCAAAAAGGAAGATATTTGAGGACAGCTGGAGTGGAACTAGCAGTGATGTGTCTGGCATTTTGTAATCCTGCCATTGGCTAAACCCTCTGACAATGTATCACAGGTTTAATCATATTAAAGCAGAAACCAGAAAATGTCAGGAAATACTGAGATGGCTTAGCTGACAAATGACAGACAGCTGGGGAAAGGAAGAGGGGATTTCACTTTTCAGTGGTCGGCCATCATTGTATGAAAAAGAAATTCTCACAAAAATTGCCCTCATCACCTCTAATAAACAAAATAAAGGGAGTATGAGTTCTGCAGCTAAAACAGATATCAGGATGCAGAATCTGATCATTCAGTTTCCTGCTTAGAGTCATAGAGTAACAGAATGATTTGGGTTGAAACGGACTTTAAAAACCACCTGGTTCCAGCCTCCCTGCCATGGGTGGGGACCCCTTCCACTATCCCCAGTTGCTCCAAACCCCTTCCAACCTGGCCTTGAACACTTCCAAGGATGAGGCAGCCACAGCTTTTCTGGGCAGCCTGTGCCAGTGCCTCACCATCCTCAGGGTGAAGAATTTCTTCCTAATGTCATCCCCCAGACTGTGCTGGTGTCAGGGGTTGCTCCGATCCAGGTGCAGCACCTTGCACTTGGTCCTGTTAAACCTCATGAGACTCCCATGGGAATGCTTCACACACACACTGAATTCTGAGAAGCTGATCTAAGTGCAAAGGCAATGCTCATTGATAGGAAACACATGACTTGCAAAATTTCCTGGGGAAAAGGTTTTCTTTCCTTTACTTCTCTTGTCTCTTGGAGAATAAAAAAGGAATTAAGAGTGAAAGAAATGCAAAAAGACTCTGCACACATTCTTGTAAATGGATAGATTTTGGAAGTGCCTGGTTTTTGATTCAACTCGGTACAGTTGAAAGTCTGTACAATAAATGCTTTTCAAGGTACACTTGAAGCTGTCCTGCCAGATAATCACTGCTAGGGTTGACGGCGGCAAAATTGTTGCATTTAATCACATTCAGCTGGTACCTTGTCTCTAGTTGTCTCTGGTGTTGTACATTCCTTCAACATGATATTTTGAAGAAACTGTTAATGCCATGTAAAACGGGTGTTGTACTTATGAACTTCATTGAAATATAATATAGTATTGCCCAGAGAAGCTGTGGATGCCCCATCCCTGGAAGTGTTCAAAGTCAGACTGGATGGGGCTTTTAGCAGCCCGGTCTAGAGGAAGGTGTCCCTGCCCATGGCAGGGGGCTGGAACTGGAGGGTCTTTAAGGTTGCTTCCAACCCAAACCACTCTATGATTCTATGATTTTATAATAGGTGAGGTGGACCTGTGTAAAAGGTATAGCAGTTTCAGGGAGCAATTATTAATGTTGAGGCTGTATGAGGACCTAGTCGTGACATCCTATTATTTCTGGTAAAAAATGTCGATGCAACGTTTGACAAATGTGTAAAACCAAGATGGATCGCTTGGAAAAAGAGAAAAGCCATACACCATGTTGCAGAACACTTGCAAATTTGCAAGCTGATGAACAAGGTCTTGGAATGAAAGATTAGAAACAACTTGTAAATTATGGAAGTAGCTAGCTGAATCAAGATTTCAAATTGCTGTTCTAGCAAAGGGGACTGACTTGAACCCAGAATACATTAACTGAAAAACATCAAGTAAGAGTAGAGAAATTGTAGGGGGATCATTCTGGAATTGATTTAATGTCTACATATTAAAAGAAATGGTCAGTCACAAAAGGCTTAAAAATAACTTTGAAATTTCATTGATATTTAGGAAACTTGAATTATAGGCAAATACTTTGAAAGCCTGAACTCTACACTCCACCCATGAACACTTGACAATGAAATGAACATTTAAAAAGTGAAATAAATGAGTGGGTGGATGAGCTGGATCTGAAATTATGTGAGCTAAAAGCAAGACACCATCTTTTTACCAGGAAAAGATCGTGTTAGGGCAAGGAGGATTTCCCTGACTTGAAGCCTTTAAATCAAGACTGGAGGGTTTTTTTTCCCATTTTAAACATACATTTTATTTTAACTAGACATTATAGACTCAGAGGAGAAATTGCTATTTCATATCATCTGTGCTATACAAAGATGAAAATGGAAGGTCATTACAGTTCATTCTCAACTTAATATATAGACCTGTATGAAATTAGGGGCCAGTGAGTAGCTGGACTCTGGCCAGCTGCTGCAATTCTGTTCAGTGTCAGTGACCCAGACTCTTGCTGCTCGCTGGCGAGCTGGGTACACACACTCACCCTTTGGAAACTGCAGTTCCCAGCAATCCCTCATTTCTATCACCTGGGTAAAAACTGTGCTTGAAACAGCAGAATAGGTGCAAGAAAAGATTTTTAATATTTTTTTTGAATGCTGTGGGATGAGGCTGTAGAGTTTCCCACACCACCATCATGACAGAAATGTGCAGTCATTTTATACCAGTGATAAATATACTTGTGGTAATTATTAATTGCCATCCTTAGACTCTGTCTAGTCGCCACAGACAGGTGAGCACCCTAATCTCAGATTTGACTGCAGGCTCCAGAAACCTTTTTTCTTCCAAACACAGTGTCCACACCAAATCCTCTCTGCCTTGGTTTCCGCTAGGAGGGAACCCCAAATACCTGTCCATGAAAGGGACCAGTGACAGGAAAGTAGAGAAAGAAACTCTCATCAAGGAAATTGAATCTAAAAATCTGAGTCTATAAAAGATTCTATGGTTACAAATCTCAGTAGAGGTTACACTGCCTGCCCTTACCTTGCACCACATTATTCTTTTGTGGCTCAAAAAAAATTGCGACAACCAGACTTTTCCTATCAAAGCTGGGATTTTTTTTTTTCCCTCCAGTGCAAGGAAGAGTACCTGAGAAAGGAATTTCCAGCTTACAGAAACTCCTAATAATAAATGCTGGAGGGATTCCTGGAATAGCAAAAGGCTATCTGTATGAATGTTTTGGCACACATAGGAAGAGTAATGCAGATATTATCCTCACACCCCCTTTTATTTGAATAATATAAGTTGTACACTATCCAATTTGGTGACCCTCAGGCTCCCACTCAAGCTGCTGCTGTCATTCACTCAGACAGTCACTCAACACTAATGACACAACTTTAATTTAGACCCACTTTTCAAAGACAGCATGCCTGCATCAGCATGTCCTTGGTGAATAATTTTGGGGCAAATTTGGGAGTCAGTTTCTCTGAGGTTACGAAATGTTGATTATTCCTGATGCTGTCACAGACTTTGTGAAGAATTTGTTAATAATTTTGATGGAAAATATCTAGATTTCAAGTATTTTATTGAGTTCTTAAAAAGAGACATTAAAAAAAAACCTCCAAAACCAATTAGCCAAACAATACCAAGCCCTGAAATGAGGAATGGTTGGTTATACTCAATTATTTGCATAACAAAGCTGTATTAAAACATCATCACACAAGACATCATGTATTATATCCTGAAGGGAAGAAAAAAGTTGACAACAAAACCCCCACTTAATATTTTCACATTGTTTGAATTAAAAAATTATAAATTCTGCTATGAACCTCTCTGAAATCACAGAAGTGATGCACGGGGCCAGAAGCTGAACGACACAAGAAGAGGTATCAAAAATTTGGCACACACACTGAGTGTGTTAGGAATACTCAAGGTCGTAAAGGTTTAAAATCACCGTGAAGAGGTGCAGTGCTGTTTCACAAATTCAGCCACCTGAACAAGGTTTCATCTGGCAGCTGTTGCTCTGAACAGAAGCAGGAATTAATATGGAAAGCACCTGTTACAACGCTGGTGCCTTATGGAGCATCAATGGAGAATCTAAAAATAAAGACTTGAATCTCTCCTGTCTAATTTAGGACATAAATGTTTTGCTTTTCCATTTAGGTAATTGCTGTTTTCTTTTATTCTAGGCAAATACAGTGGAAAAAGACATTTATTATATATGACAAAATTTGCCTCTTACAAAGTAATAATGATGGAAATTTACAGATGACTAAAGAAAAATGTCCTTTATCTCATTTAAAGCCATGAGAGCTATTATACGGTGAGGAATAAATCTATGTCTCTGAAGTCTTGGCCCCGTGCTTTGATCACATGAGCAAACAGCTCTGAGGTGAAAAGTCTGAAGCCACGATCAGTAATATGAGATTCATAAAAGTGTTCAAATAATCCAATAATGTGAGCTGCCCTGAAAATATCCTTCTGGAAAATGCTCGGTAATATGAATTCTTTCTGAAAGAGACACTTCATTTTTAGGTGGACAACAAGATGCATCCAGGGATTTACAGAACTGTCACTCTCCATTTTCCAAATGCTGCCTGAAGATTAGGATGATGAACAAGTTATGCAGCAAGATAAAAATGCAGACAGAAAATCAACAATCTTTGGCTTTATCTGATGTAAACCAATACAAACCTTTTGGAATCAGAGGTTTAAAACTGGCTACCTCTTGCTGTAGATATATTTTCCTTCTGAATTTAATTTCCTTCTTACATTCACTTTTACTTCCATAGTTGTAGGCATCTCATGAGCAATATGATGTGCAATTTATTAGTACAGACAACACTTGATACAAATATTAGCAGTAAATAACCAGACAAGTTACTCATTACTCACTGGGAACAAGTTACAGATATTTTAATTTCTTCCTGTAAAGAATATGTTCTAACTTGTTATAAAGAGTCAAAAGCAATATCATAGGTTAAACATTTCATCTTGTAAAAGTTTAGCTGTTCAAAATAAGACTTTGAGGAAAACTATGAAACATGTTTTTAAAATGAACAATATTATTTTTAATACTATAATGGTAAATTTAATTCCTATCTGCTTTGAGCTTTTTTTTTTTTGGTACTTTTTTTTTTTTAAAGGATTCACAATCTGTTCTCTTGATTTTCATCCTGTTACAGACAAATGACATTTATTATCTCACCGATAAAATGTGAGATTATTCATTATTATTGGCCATGAATAAATTTGGAATGGAAATTAGATATTTTCTAGCTATCACAGCTGTGAGGTCCTAAAAAGCTTTTCAGCAGGATAGGTGAAAATAAAAATCTGTCTTGAATCTTAAAATAGGTATTTACCAATGAAGTGAAAAGATTGGAAATTGTGGTTTCTGTGATAGAGTTGAAACTGATTTTGGTAATCCAGGAGGGTTTTTTTGGTCTCTGTTCTGGTAAAATAATCTAAAACATTTGTGAAACATTTCTAGAAGTCATAGAAACTATTTTCCTTACATATATTTTCATTTATAACTGACAAAACACACACACAAAAAAAATCTCTTTATATTAAACGGAACCTGTATATTTTAATATTGTTAGACAAAGTTATTTTTTAATCCCCTCCAAAAGAATTTAATGACTAATTTATTTGTTATTAACACATTTTCTTTATTTCTGGATATGACTGAGTTGATCTTCCCTCAAATATAAATTCTAGAAGTTCAGGATGTATTTGTATCTCTGTCTTACTAGTCCTTTAGTACAAGTTATTGGGAAAGCAAAAATATATTCCAGTAAAGCCATAGCAATCTATAAAATCAAAAGAAAATGTAAAAATTTTCCAGGATAACAGTTTTATATATTTTGCTGGATTTTTTTCCTATTGGTCAGAATTACAAGGATGATTAGAATTTCTTACTGTTGAATAAACATGAAGTGAAGCCTCTTCAAGCTACTTAGATTTTTTACAAGCGATTAAAAGGTCATTGAACAGATACATTTAAAGGCTTTTTATTCCAGCTGCTCAAAATTGCTGAACTTAGTGAAATTTATTTAGTGGGATTCAGCATATTATCATACTGGACTAGTATTAAGCATTTTATCACCTCTAGGTCATGCATAGCAAACAGATGACTTTTTAAAGTGGTACTTAAACTCAATAGGAAATCATAGAAAATAAGTAGATTTTTGTCCATCTGCTAAACTGTGGAGAGGTATCCCTGCAGTTTTCTGTACACAACTATGTTCAAATTTAATTAAAATCTTCCAGCCACTGAAGAAGCCTGCAACCATTAAAGGCAATATTTCCTGTGTGCCCACCATGTATCTTGATTAATGTCCACTATCAATGTCTCTTCTTGTATTTTAATCCATTGTTTCTTCTCCTGTCTGTGGTAGATACAAGAACAGATTTATTCCCACTCTATTCCTCAGTGATGTTTTTAATCACTGAAGATTTTTCCCATTTAATTTGACTTACTTAATTCTTTCTTTACAATGGATTATGAATTTCTGATTGCTCTTGTTCATATTCCTATTATGTCCAGCCAGCTCACATTTCTCTTCAACAGTGACATCTCAATCTAGACAGAATTCTGGTTGCCATGTGGGACAGAGGTCCTTCTTCAAGATACCACTTGTACACCTCCACATACTTTTGCTTTTCTCTTGTGATATAGTTCATGTCTTCTGGACCTCAGGATGCAGCAGTCACAACTGAATGTATCATTAAACTTTTTAAAATAAAAGAAGAAAATCAGAAAAATAGAATATTCCCAACAAATCACTATTTCAATATTTCATTGTTTTGATATTTTGAAACGTAATTTCTCTGAGAGCAAACTTTCCTGTGGAAAATTGAATTCCAACCTATTTCTTGTTCCCAATTTTCATGGGATAAATCTTCATATGTGTTTGGATATGACGTTCATAAAATAATCTGATGAGTTTAAGCAGATCTCTCAACATGTCAGACACTAGGAAATAAGCACATTCCACCTTGTCACTCTGTGCAGTCACAAAGAGCTGCAAAAGCAGTAAAATGGCCTAGAGATATAAAAACACATGCAACAAGTTTATTATGCATTAATCATGAATACATTCATATATTCAGCTGAATATTTTAGGGATATTTTTAGTGTATGGTCAGTGATCTGGTATTCAGAGTCTGACTCCTGTTTTGAGACATGGCTCTGCCATTGTCACTGCCATCCACATACCCCTGACTGTGGTTTTGTATCAAATTGTCATTTTCCCCCAGGGCAACAGCTGCATGAACATAGGGCATAGCAGCATAACTTAGCTCAGGCTGGGGAACTTGTTGGCAGGAAAGAAAGACACAGTTGAAGAGAAAACAACTCCAAATTTTGTGTGTATGACAGATATAACTAATTTCATATGTATATCAGAATGTTTACATTAAACTATAGTAAAATATTTTCATTTGAAAGTGTTTAAATAGTCTTTTCTCTGGACTCTGAGTAGTTGCTTAAAATATTGCATTTAAATAGGAATTTTAACTCTCCCACTGAGCAACATAATTAAGAAAGAATGTTAAGATCTAGTTCACTGGCCAGTGATTTTCCCCAGAAATAGGTCAAATATTTCAGCACACAATGAAGGAGAATCTAAACCTTTACAGAGAAGCCATTGATTTATGCTTTTACCACTCTCACTATGTAAACATACACAGATTGTCTCATGGATATATTTATGTTTACTTATTAAATATACTCCCTCTGTATTACATGTGTAAATGATCTAATGAAAAAAAAATACTGAAAAGATTTGTGCCAGTGAGCTTTGGGATGGATGTTGCATTCATACAACCTATGTAAATAACAGAAGGTAATTTTTTTCTTCTTTTTTTTTTCTTCCACAACAAAATAAAAGGTCAAAACTTGAACCCTTCTATTCCTTAAATGGCTCATTTCTGAAAATTTAAATCTTTACCCAGAGAGCAGAGATTAGGAATTTAGCAGTTTAGCAGTTAGTGCTGGTAATGATTTCAGAGATGGAGAAGAGGCTGGCACCCATCACTGGCTGGTTTGAAGAAATAACTAGATAAAAGTTTTTACAGGATGACTAGGAAAGTAAAAATATCTTGTTGATTACAGTTTCTAGATATTTTTAGGTAAAGAATATCACAAGCTACACTGTGAAAAACAATTAACAAAATAACTGGATGCATCTGGTTGAAGGAGCTCATGACGTCAGGGCTGTGGTCGCACTCCCTCCACAGGTGTGGAAACACTTGACCTGATGGTGAACATTTGGTGGGTGACCCCACCTGGCCGTGGCTCTGTCTGACAGGGGGCAGCTCCTGGTCTCTTCTCACACAATCCACCCCTCCAGCTCCTCCACTACCAAAACCTCCCCATGTAAACCCAATACACCCTGACAAATGAAAAAGTAGTGACCTTTGACAAACAGATTTGTGAGTCAGGTCTGAGAGTGGTGTTATGACTGAGTAACCCTGTATCTAAAATAATGAGCCCCAAGTTGTAATTCAAAGTCCTGCTATCTCAAGGCAGCAAATAGCTCTGCCATGTGCTCCAGTCCTGTGGATACATCCTCAGCAGAGGCTCTGGGTAGCTATCAGCGAGAAAAGGATAACCATGAAGGACCTTTCTACATAGGATAATGTTTTATTTAGTAGAAATGGGTAACTGAAAAGAAAATAGCTATGGATTACAGCCAGGGATATAGCTTTCTTCTAGTGTGACTATGCTATAGGAATAGTTTGAGTATCACTTTGCACCACTGGATTGTGCAAAATGTCCTTCTGGGATATTTTTAGATCAGGAAAATAAATAGGACACAAAACCCATTATTTTTTCCATCCTCCATGACTACCTTCCATGTGCTAGGATGTTTTATAAGAGTCCCAGAGCAATGGCAGAGGTTTAGTCAGACTTTGATGTCACAAGAAGGGTGAACTGACACCTTCCCCATTCCTATCCCTCTCAGCAAGACTGCACAGAAAGGCGCCCTTTTTGCCCCAGGGTCCTGCCTTCAAGAACAGCCACTAGAGTGAGTAGGAAAAATGCTAGGAAATACCAGTAGCAAACATGAAAAACCTCATATTTACTTGGCTCTCTTCACAAAGCAGTTTTATTTTCTCTGCTTGCCTATAATGAACTGTCATTTGCTATTTTTGTTCACAGTCTGCACCACAAAGGTGAGCAGAATGTGCAATACAAATGAACCCTTAATCTGTTGAGCAACCCCACAAGTCAGCCTCTGGATGTTATCAGTGTAGCTTTCACATCCCTGGATTTACTCTCTACTCAATCAGTTGCTGAATATGGTCCTTAATTTGAATTTTTTTCAGTCTTTCAAATGCTTTGTCTTTTGACATTTGTGATTCATTTATGCCTCTTTTTCTACTCTACTGCTGATAAAAAACCCCACTGTCTACCATCTATGTGCATTCAGTATTCCTTCAATTTCATCTGCATTTGAAATATATATATGTGCGGGTAGTAGCAGGTTTACCTGCCTGAGACACTGAATCAGAAGTTGAGAAACAAAGCAAGAACAATGCAATCTTTTAAATTTTTGTCATAAGTCAAACCTTAGATGTGCAATTTCTTGCCCTCATTTCAATAATGTGATTATGTTGTCAATCCTCACACATGGGCTCAAAGTGAAGAAAAAAGATGTTTCATTTTACAAGATGTTTCATTTACACCATGCAGACTGTCATTCCTGTATTTTCACATGACTAGAATCTCCTTATCTCCCAGCTCAGTATCACCAAGTACTGCAGTTCTCATGTGAAGGCTTGGAAACTATGACACTGCCTGAGACAACAAATGAAATGGAAGACAAGTAATGCACTTTGGGGGCATCAGGAAGAGCATTGCCAGCAGGCCAGGGAGGTGATCCTGCCTCTCTGCTCAGCCCCAGTGAGGGGCATCCAGAGTGCTGTGTCCAGTTCTGGGCTCCTCGGTACAGGAGAGACATGGAGCTCCTGGAGCAGGTCCAGGGGAGGGCAACACAGATGATGAAGGGACTGGAACATCTCTTTTACAAGAAAAGGCTGAAGAAGCTGGGCCTGTTCAGCCTCAAGAAGAGACAGCTCAGAGGGGCCATTATCAATGTCTGTCAGTGTCTGCAGGGAGGGCTCAGAGCATGGACCAGGCTCTGCTCCCGATGCCCAGCAGGGACCAGGGACAAGAGGAACAGGCAGGAACTGATGCCCAGGAAGTTCCATCTGAACATGAGGAAGAACTTCTTTCCTGTGCAGTGACCGAGCACTGAACAGATTGTCCAGAAAGAGTGTGGAGTCTCCCTCACTGGAGATATTCCAACACTGTTTGAATATAGTCCTGTGCTGTGTGCTCTGGGATGACCTTGCTTGATCAGGGAGGTTTGACCAGATGACCCCACTGTGATCCCTTCCAACCTGACCCATTCTGTGATTCTGTGCAAAAGAAATGGTTAAATTAACTCATGGAGTAATTATATAACAGTCAATAAAATCACAAAAGCAGGAAGAAATCTTACTCTCATTAGGCAGAAGGGTCACAGCCTGGAATGAAAGCAAATCATGTGTAACCCAGGCTTATCAAGCAGTTGCATTGCCCTTCAAGCATTTGAAGAGGTTTTGTGTTCATCAGTGGGTGAATTTCACACAGAGAAAAAAGCTGCATTTAATTTACCATGCATCCTGTGCAAGCCACTGCCTAATTTTGTGTTGCTAATTCTTTAAAATGTCAAACTTTCTTAAATACAGGTTATTGATTTAAAAAATCTGCCTTTTGGGTGGTTCAGCACACAGAGGACACATGTTTTATCACTTCATTCCTCTCGATATGGGAGTGGTGTATATTTGGGGTTTATGTGACAAACATGACTTCTACTGACTTTCTGCTTGGAGGGTAACCTGGTCTAATGCAGAGGAGAGTGGGAACTTATAGATGTGGAGTGTCAGGGAGAAGTTTTCATTGTATGAGTGGAAAGTGGAAAACATCCAATAGCTTTATGAGATTGCTCACAACTAGAGAGCTTGTCTCTGCTAACTTTGTCAGTCTCAACCTTCAGTGTCTGCTTGGAGGGAGCCCTAACCGGTTGAAGAGAGATCTAGAGAATGACAAATCCCACGCTGAGATACACTTGTGATATGGGAGAGATATATGTGATCACTTAGAAGTTCCTCTTTTGTCATCTTTTGTCATCTATTACAGAATTACTGCAAAGACCGGGTAAATAGCGTTCTATATATGCTGCTAAATAGGGCTAGTTCTCTGCCTCTGAGGCATATTTATACTGACAAGCCATCTCAATGCTGAGTATTTGGTACTACATCTCCTCTGGAAACCCTGACTGCCTCTTTAGAGTCACAAGAAACATTTTTTTTTTTTTTTAATCTTTTTTTTTCACCCCAGTTCAAAGTATCATAAATAATGTGACAGCTGTATAACAGCCCCTCACTGTGGTGTTTTCACACCCCAAAGCTGACAGTGTGTGTTACAGCCCCGTGGGTGTTTGAGAGCGCACATCCTGATGGGACAGTGTCAGATGCTGTGTGATGTGTAAAGAGCCAAACCTGGTGCATTACTGACCTTTTGGGTCTTGTTTCTGGTTCCTGATAGATTATGAACCAACTGAGCAGTGTTTGGGAACATAATAGCTGGCACATGATATGATATCAGGATAAACACAGCCTTGAACCTGAACCTACACCCCGGTGCTGTTTCATTTACCGATACACTTGCAGCCCCAGTGGCTGAAGATAAGTGAGATGGGCCATTCAGACTCTTAACCACAACAGTCAAGGCTGTAATTGCTCACCAGCCATACTCAAAAATGAAAGGCAAACACTCACACTCCTTCCCTTGGGCTTATTCCTGGAGAAATGCAGAAGAAAAATACACAAAAAGTAACTTTTTATTTTCAACTTTAATTTGGAATTCTAAAATCTTCTAAGACTAGTTATTTTTCTAAGTTTGGACGGTGTTTATTTTTTATTGGCATTAAATGCAACAGGGTATGGGTGTTTTTTACTATTGTTTCTTTTATTTCTTCAGACAGAACTATTCCCTAATGTTTAACCAAACTCGAACACAAATTTTCATGTATGAGTTTCAATTAGACATAAAATTTTTTATTCCCTTTTATAAGCATACGTCTCTTGTACAAGCTTTGCATATCTGATCTCAGGATTCAATTTACAGAATGGAATTTAAAAAAATGCAACAAACAGTGTTTTGATTGGGGTTCTTTTTCCTTGTGAAGGTAGCAGTGGTTTTGTTCAGTTCCTGCTCGGTTAGGCTACACCGTGTTCCCCCATGGCAATAAAACCATCTCATTGTGACAGGCCCCTGGTGACCGACTGTGGTGTGGGAGAGGAAGGTCATTGCTGTGCCCGAGTCATCAAGCCTTTACTGACCAACGTGCCTTTATGGCAAATTTGCCAAAGGGAAATGCACAGAGATGACCTGTCTCAGATGGAAATTGCCCCTGACTCCTCTTGGCTTTTCCAGACATTCTCGATCAATAACTTCAAACTTAAGGTGACAAACTCACTGCATTTATTTCATTGATAAATATTGTGAAGGTGTTTGCAAACAGTGTTTGATACCCGAGATCTCAGCTGCCATAAGGCCTTAAAATTGATTCTGGCTTTATCCAGAGACTTTATACCTAATCCCAACACTTGGGTAAGATAAACGGAAAGTAATGACAAATCTCAGGAAAGTGATTCAGAGGCTGCTGGATGGGTTTTTTTCCTTTAAAGAGTTTCTGGTTGGTTTCTTTTTCAGCAGGCCACTCAGGACCTCAAGTAATTAAAAAATAAGCAGCCACTAATGTTTCAATTCTGTTGAGCTTCCTTAGAGCTGTGATTTCCTGGCTCAAGTAGCTACATTCTCACATACAGGAAAATGTCAGTCTCAAAATATATCCTTGCTTTTTTCCCATGGTTTTAACAGAAAAACATTTACAGTTTCAGATAACACTGATGCAGATGATCAAGTGGTTATCACTGCTGCTGTTTCCACAGCTCCATGTTTTTTAATAGCAGTAGTGGGGGTTTTTCCCAAATTGCTCCAGCTCTGAACAGCAATAAAAGTGAGGTCTGTTTACTAACACAAAGCATTTCATTTCTTCACGGTGTCATGAATACAAACCAAACGCAGAACATTACACAACTGGTGACACTTAAATGTAAGTCAATTATGCAGGTTTAATGTATTATACACATGGCATCTGTACATGCAAGAGCATGGGACTGAGAAGTACTTAAATAATTAAGTTAATGGGAAAGTACTGGGTAATTAAAGGACACTGAGGAGAGCAAATGGAATTTTAGTGAGAGGGTTTATATATTTGTGAAACAGGGGAGGATGGCATCGTAGCAAAGGTATGGTCTGCCTCTCAGCTCACAAGTACATGGTTGATGAGAACTTTCTTGTCCTGGTCTTTCATTCTGGAATTGCTTTCAAGTTTTTTTATAGATTTTATTGTGATTTTATACTACAGTGGCATTGTCCCTGGTTTATACTAAAACCAAGGACAAAAAGAGACAGAAAACCAATTTGACATGGAAGGAAAATGCCCTAAAGTTCATTAAAGAGTGGCAGAATGGAAAGTAGATGGAAAATAAATTTTCTGGAAACTAGTAGTTCCCTGCTGCACTTATGACCATGAAACTGTGAATATTTATGTTTATTCTAATATAACCATCAATAAAATAGTTGAGAATGGTGCTATAAAAAAGTACAGGTCTGCTTTGCAAAGTATAAGAACAGGTGGTCTTCTTGTAATAGCAGACTTCTGCCTCCTGTGAACCCAAAATCCTACCTGTTAATCAAAGTGTTAAACAAAACTGTCCCTGGCACACTTCCCTCCATCCTGACTTACAGTGCCTTACAGATATCAAGGCAAAATTTACATGTGGTCAGAAGCAAGTCCTACATACCATTTGCATCCTACTCATGTCCTGATGGAACTCTTCCTGAGTGATAGGGAATCTTCATTTGTGCGGTTCAACAAGGAGGAAACCTTCTGTACAAGGATGTTGTATGACTTGCTTATATTTTAGTCAGGAGAATAAATGGAGGGTTTAGGGTTGTTCAGGGGTTATATCCACAAGTAAACGAAAAAACATCGTCATCATTCCAAGGTCTTCCAGGAAACTGGTGAGAAGTTAACAAGGAGAAGGGAAAGTTCACTTTAACTCTCCTCCCCCTCTCACCCCCCTTTTTTTTTCTGTAGCATATAATAAGACAGATCTCTGCACTAATAGAGTTTTGTAATTTCTCCTTCTATCTTTCTAATAATCCTAGGATGAATTTCACTTGGTCTTGATTGAGTCCATTTAAGCACTTTACTACTAGCTCCATATTAATCTGATCCCCTGAGATACTCAAAAAGTGACTGTCTGCTAAGGACACTGTATCATTCTTTAATGAGAAAAGAAATTAAGTATATCACAGTTTTGTCAGGAACCTTTGTTATTTGACTTACAACCTTGCTCCAATTTAGATTACTCTAGATAAAGAAACCTGCTTTCACATTAACCACTGCCATAACCTTGCTCAAATATGTGGTTACTTTTCCTTCTATGCTAACACAACTTCAACTAAAATAAATATGCAATTATTCACTCATCTAAAGAGAACCACTATCGTTTATTTAATGGAATAGAAAAATATATATGCAAGGCTGATCAAACATAGTACTATGATTTGGTTTTTTTTTTTCTTTTGCTGAAATATCTTTAATTTCCATGAAATTTTGTGTAACAAAATATGTGCTAAAATATAAATACAAAATATTCTCTATAGGACCATTTAGGTATAAAAAGCAATAAAGATGGGGCATCTTCAGCTTGCATCCACTCACATTTACAGAAAAACTGCCAACTTGTTTATCTCTTCCTTTACTATGCTGATTTGATTCAACATTACCTTCTTTGACCACAAAAACAGCAGAGAAAGCTAATCAGCAATTTTTTAAAAACATGCTATAAATTACCCAAAATTAAAAGTTTATAAGTATTCACAACTATGTTTTAATTGGGTTTGAATTAACCGAGATCAGCTTCAGCAGAATAAATTGAAAAATATCAGAAACTCTTTTTCTTGAATGTTTATTTAAAAAGTCCAAAAAACCAACAGAACATTAAAACTAAAAACCCAAACTCCAAAAACAAACCCACAGAAGATGATAAGCTGCTACAATGATTCCACTTATCTGAACTCAAATCACTCAGGAGAAGTTGTTGAAGTCACTACAGAGAGAGCCAAGAAAACCTTTGATTCAGACTACATAGGTACCATTATATACACTACGGAACCTGCAGTGTTTTGCTTCAGTCACAGCTTATTTCCATGTCCTCTGGAAACAGGAATGACTTTAAAGGACTCTGGGATGACTTTAAAGATCTTTTGTAAATTAAACACTCTTAATTCGTACTCTTATCTGGCAGCAATGCCAACTGCCATGGAACAATCCATGTCCCTCCTGTTGTTAACACCTGTTAAAACACTATTACTCTCAACAATCATGTATGTTCACCCAATATTTTTATTGGAAATAACCCCTAGACAGTGATAAACCCTGAGTGTTGGTTGGGAATTGATTGGGAAACTTGTTGTTGAAGCAAGTCAAACTGTGCAAAGGGCTGCTCTACCAATATCCATGACTGTTTCAATGCCCAGGAAGATTTCCTGTCCTCCCCTAAGTAGAGCTTTAGCCTTGTCTTTTATGGACCTTTTTTGGGAGTGGGCTAGAAGCTGCACCTGAAATCGGAGACTATTCTGATGAAGGGGCTTCCTTCTGTACACAACTTTAGGTAACACACACACACGTTTATATTTGTGAGTTGGACATGACTGCAGTTTCAGGGGAAAAATAATTTACTAATTGACTGATAGCAGATCTTGTTTACTCTGCCAGTCTGTTTGAATGTCAGTAGAGTAAGGACACTGAACAGTATCATTTGAATTTAAATCCTGCTTGTTACTGAGCTTCAGCTGCTCCTGAATATGACAGATGGACATGGCAAGTGGTTCATTCACTACCATTGTGTCCCTCAAAGTTACCCAGAAGATTAAGAACCGCTTTTTTCACTCTCATGATACTTATTTGAGCAATAATTTCAAGAATTCAGAGAGTGAATCAGTACTATTTCTTACTCCTTTGTAGGAATCTGGAAAACAACACTCATTTGTAGTTAAGAGAAGATACCTTTCTTTCCTCTGACAACACTGATGGATGATGATAATTTCAAAACCTTTCCTTTCACTTAATGTATTAGAAGGTCTAAAAGTTTTAAATCCTTGTCGTTTGTGTTCCACTGTTCACTAGGTATTTCCTGATCTAGAAGATCCCAGGCATTTACTTTTCATCACGCATTTCTCTTTCTCTTTTGATTAGTGCCATGGAGAACTGTCCTTGATGACACTAATGATGATACCATTAAAAATCTACCTCAAAAGAAAGCTGAGCCTACACAAATAGGCCTCAAATGAAGGCAAAATATAGGTTTTGAACAGTGTCCAATTAACAATGTCAAGCTACCTCTATATTCCAAAAGAATGTGAGATTCAAAGATAATTACTCACAATCCCCCGTGAGGAGACCAAATCCCTGTCAATTCCTGAATAATAGATGGCTAACTTCCCTAAATTCGCTTCTCCTGCTTTTTACTGACATGCATGTCAGGAGCTGGACTTCAGTGTTCATTTTAGGTTCCTTTTAACTCGGGATATTCTATGATTTTATGTCCTATGGCATAGAATATCACAGAATCACAGAAACATAGAGTGGCTTGGGTTGGAAAGGACCTCAAAGATCAACTAGATCCAGCACTTCTGCTGTGGTCAGGGGCACCTTCCATTAGATCAGGTTGCTCAGAGCCCCATCCAACCTGGCCTTGAACATTTCCTGGGATGGGGCAGCCACAATTTCTCTGGGCAAACTCTTCCAGTGCCTCACAGGAAAGGATTTCTTCATAATATCTAGTCTAAATCTACTCTCTTACAACTTGAAGCCATTCTGCCTTGTCCTGGCACTCCAGACTCTTGAAAAAAAATATCTCTCCATCTTTCTTTCAGTAAGCTCCCTCCAGGTACTGGAAAGACAAAATTGGGTCACCCCAAAGCTTTTTCTTTTCCAGTCTGAACCAACACAAATCTCTCAGCCTCTTCTTGTAGGAGAGGTGCTCCATCCCTCTGATCACCTTGGTGTCCTCCTCTGGGCTGGTTCCAACAGGTGCTTCCTGTGCTGAGACCCCAGATCTGGACACAATCTCCAAGTGGGGTCTCACCAGAGCGGAGCAGAGGCACAGAATCACCTCCCTCAACATCTTTAGTTAGTTCAGCTTGTGTCCTCTCCCAACATCTTGCTCACTCCCAGTCAATTCACTGGGGGGCAAAGTGAGGAACACAGATGGACTTATTGCCATGTGAACAGTGTTCAGCAATAGCTAAAACAATTCTTCTTTATTAGCACTTTTTTTGGTGACGAGTGTAAAACACAGCTCTGTACCAGCTGCTGTTCCAGTCAGACCTAGGTCAAGGACACCTGAAAGGCCAAGATATCATCTGAACAAGTCTTATATTCAGTTTTTCATCACACAAAATTAAACATTATGAAATACAGTGAAATAAATTTTCTGATTGAAAATTGTATTTCATTGTAATAAAACTCTTACATGATCCCCTGGATCCTTCTATCCTTTGAACAGGCTATATACATGCTCTGAACAAGAAAGCTTGCACTGCAGCAGCACAGTTTGATTACTGTGGAAATTGTTTGAATGCTAAGTTAGTAATTCAATCTACAAAGAAACCTTAAGAAAGCAGTAACAACAACTAAAACAGCCATGCCCCAAAATGTGTCTGCATCTACCAAATGCAATTTTTGCTAAAGTAGTTTCAAATAAGATGGTCCTGCTTGGTGTGACACCATCTGCTGAATTTCCCTTGCTTATGTATTACTAAGTGGCACATTTGCATAATTTAAAATAAAACACTCAAATGGGGAAACAACTTCTCAATTACAGTCATGAAAAGGATCAGGTGGGCTCTTACTCACCCCACAGACCATTGCATGGCTGACTTCACATTTGGGAAGACACTTAACCTTTGATACAGACATTGTTTACACAGGCTCCAGCACTGTTGGAAAAGAGTTTTTCAATCTTCAGCTGCTCATTAGTTGAAGTACTGGCTTTTTCTATGTTTTTTTTGAGGTTTCTGTTCCTCATGGAGAAAGGAAGAACAAGGGGAAGTTAAGCTTAATTTCAAGAAATAACAGAATGTGTTTCACAGTATTTGGGATAAATGTTTTTTTCCTTACTTGTAGTGTTTTATATGCCAAATCAGACTAGAAAAAAACAAAATCTACTTGCTTCTCCTGCTATTCTGACTGGATTTTTTCTCCCAACTATTTATGAATTTCAGATGATGGTAATTCTCATGACCTAGATTTTCAATAGACTTAGCTGAAAGTTGATTCATGGAAGAAAGCACAATGTAAAGGTTTAGTACTGGTTAGAAGAAGGACCACGGACAGACTGATGCATGAGGAGTGAAACAGATTCCTCTTTCCAAAGGAATATGATCCACATCCATGTTTTTCCAGGAAGCTTAGAAATAGAGGATTTGGAGCCTAGAAGGCAGGAGACAGGTGGGAAATGGATAGGGAGCCCTGAAACTCCTTTAGTTATTTGCCATGAGCTGAAGTGTTGCCATTTGAAGAAGTAAGAGCACAGAGCACTTCTGCTGATATGTCTCTTAACTTGAATAAGGATCAGGTCGTGCATAAATTATTCCATTTTCAAGGAAGGAACAGTTGTATTTGATGAAGCTTTCCCTAAGCACAGCTCTCCATCTGAGCTTGTTCCTCCATGCAAAGAGCTCAGAACACAGAAAGAGTTTAACCCACAGAGCTGCAGTTGTGAGTAAAACACAGGCACACGGGTAAGAAAACAATTTTGCTGAGACAAGGAGCACCTGGTTGCTGCCAAAATTATAGATACTGACACAGAACCCAAAAATCCACCCTCAGTATGGTGTAACGTGAAAATAAATCATCAGAAATCGGCCTCCTCAAATCAGATAATGTATCTTCCAGGACTCCTTGAGCACCAGCTGCATCTTGCAGAAGAATATTTATCTCAATTAACACAAGTGCACCCTGAACAAGCATCACAGGGCTGTGCCATCAATCTGGAGAGAGCAGCAGCAGCTTAATGCTCCAGCACGCAGTGATGAGGCAAGATAAACAGGAGGCTACCCCACACACTGCACAACTGCAGCTCTCCTGAATCCTTGATTTTAAGTCCTTACAGCCCCTTCGGGACTGCAGAGCTGATTGCAAAATTTATGAAAATTCAGGTATTGGAGCCAGACGTTCAGGCTGACACCATGCAGGGGCTGAAACCTTCCCACAGAAACCAAGCAGCAGAGGTGATGTATCAAGCTCCAGTCCTGCTTCTGGGGCTCTCATTAGCAGCCAGGCATTTTCATGTTTATTTATTTATTCTTTTTGAGCTGCTAATGGACTTATCACAAGGGAGAAATCTGCTGGCATCAGGGAGTTAAGGGGAAATTTATTTTGAAAAACAGGTTTTTAAAAAGCTATTTTGTTTTAATGAGCAGTCCCAAATACCCAGAGCTCCTGTCTTACTGTGGAGATTAGAACTTTCCCAAAGTATCCCAACCACAGAGGTGTCGATTCCCATCCCAAGAGAACAAACATATTTTAAATGTCTGATTTCAAGATACATTTTCAGTAGTGACTTCTGTTCTCATAGAGAGGGAAGTGAGGATGATATCTTTTCATTATTATATAATTAACACGTACACATGTATATACATATATATGTACAGACACACACATACTGCACCTCTACTCCATGAGCCAGGAACGTGCTGCATCCAGCCCTGAGGGCTCCAGAACAAGAAGCACATTAGCTTGTTGGAGTGAGTCCAGAGGGCCACCAGGATGATTAGAGGGATAGGGAACATCTCCTATGAGGAAAGGCTGAGAAAATTGGGATTTTTCAGCCTGGAAAAGAGAAGGATTTGGGGTGACCTAATTGCAGCCTTCCAGTACCTGAAGGGAACCTACAAGAAAGATGGAGAAGGACTTTTTACAGAAAGATGTAGTGATAGGACAAGGGGGAATGGCTTCAAACTGTCAGAGAGTAGGTTTAGAACAGATAATAGGAAGAAATTCTGTACTCACAGGGTGGTAAGGCCCTGGCACAGGTTGCCCAGAGAAGCCGTGGAGGCCTCATCCCAGGGAGTGCTCAAGGCCAGGTTGGATGGAACTCTGAGCAACCTGGTCTATTGAAAGGTGTCCCCATACACGGCAGGGGACTGGAACTACATGATCATGAAGGTTCCTTTCCAACCCAAACTTTTCTGTGATTTTATGATTTTATGTTTCTGTGATACATACACCAAATAAACATATATATACATATATATATATATATTCATTTTACTACAGGTTATCTGTTCCATAAGTCATTAGTACCATCCATTTTTTATCCCAATGAGAAGTAGGCTATAATGTCATTGTCACACAGAAATTGCAGCACAAAGGTTCCTGCAGCCCTAGGCTGACACTTTTCACATCACCAGCAGGAAGGTTTGATTCTTGGCTGTACCTTGCTGCAGTCATTTCCAATGGGTTTGTGCTATCAGACAAAGGAGTAGGAGCTGCAGGTCAATTATTGATAAAATTCTGGAGGAGCTTCGGCTCGCTGGACCCATCCCAAAGCATAATTCAATCTTTGGGGTAGAAAATACAGTTTGAAAACACTTGTCAGAGAAAAGAGGTCTGAAAGAGAATAAGGTTGAAAAGAAGCCTTGAGCTAGAGTTAAGCTAGTGTTATTTGGGAATTACTGAAGCCCCAAATGAGCTATGACTTTTTAAAATGTAAAACTACAGTGTAAAGTGAATTTTTAAAGTTGCTGTCTGGCTAAACCTAGGAATTCTTTCTTCCCCATTTTTAAGGTACTTTCTATCTGTATATTTTCCCATTGCAAATTATGCATGGATATCAAATAAAACTGAAGGATACTAGATATATATTTGCCTGCCTGTATGAGACCTGATCTGCCTAGTAAGTGTAACTTGTAGAGACAATGAGAGTGTACAAGACATTGCTAGAATACATATATGGATTAAAAATAAACAATATGTCTGTCTGCCTATCTGTTGTAAGAATGAATGACCAAGGGAAAAAACAACCCATAGAGTTAACAAATGGTAATCAATTCCCTTAAGCATTTTGCTCAGTCACCTGATAGCAGGGATTAAATACAAAAATAACTTCTCTGGGAAGAACTGTCCAATAGCAAGCCTGCTGAAATATTCTAATTGAGAAAGAATGTAGAGTTAGAGAAAAAGAAAAAGAGTTAGAGAGGGATCAGCCTTGCACAGATCAAAGCCATAGCTTTAGAGAAGCTACCAGAAATCCTGATATTTCTCTGACACTTCATTTCATTTTTAATATATATGGAAAAATCTTTATTATCACACATCCCTCTCCTTCAGTTGCCCTTGAAACTTCCACTCAAACTGAGACTGAGCATTCTTCTGTCTCTGTTGCTTTTAAACAACATATTCAAAGTGACATGCAATCTGCAAATTGCAGCAATCTGCACAGTTCAGTCTTGGTGTTCTGGTGTTTTTCAGGGTTGGGCAAATGTCTGCTCTGCTCCACAGACCTTCTCAAATTTATGCCTCCAGAGACTAGTTTCTTCCTTCTGCACAAGTAAAACTATCACTCTATCTTGCCACCCTGTTTTTCTTTGCATCAGAGAGAAGAGGCAGGTCCACTTCTTTGAGTTTAGTCTAAAGTCACTAGGACTAGATTATTCCACCTCAGAGCTTAAATGCTCAGCATTCTTCCTGCCAACTCTTGCCTTAGGTCCATCTAAAAAACTAATATCTTGATAGAGAGACTCACAGAATATCCTTTGATTTGAAAAGTCATCCTTCTGTTCCTTGACAGAGTTCATGATAAGGAAGTGGAGAACTCTGACTTTTAAAAAATTGTTGCATGAGTCAAACTGAGCAGTTTCTACTTGAAAAATAATTTTTTATAAAAGGATCATATCTTCTTGCAGATGTCCTGACACGCTTTGAGAAAAAAAGGTGCCATAACTCCCTGAGAAGAGGCCAATTTTCCTTAATCCCACCTCAAAAGAGATTTCACTCAGTTTATTTCAGTAGTGTCCATCATAGTGGACAGTAGTGGATTCATACGACAAAGAGCAGAAATTTTAAATAGTGAATAGATCTCTGAAGACTCAATTTACTTTTCTAAATAAAAGTGGCTGGTTCTGCTTGAGACACTTAGAGTATCTACCACATCCATATTGTCTGAAGGGTTTGACAAAGGACCAAAAAATGAGTGGCATTTCTCAGGGCTTTGTGTTGGGACTGGCCCTGTTTAACATTTGTTGGAGATGTGGACAGTGGGATTGAGTGCACTTTCAGCAAGTTTTCTGGTGACACCAAGCTGTGTGGTGCAGTCACAGGCTGGAGGGAAAGGATGGTGACCAGAGGGACCGGGACAGGCTGGAGAGCTGAGGCTGTGCAAACCTTATGGAGTTCAACAAAGCCAAGGGCAAGGTCCTGCACTGGGGCTTTGGCAATCCCAGGCACTTGTACAGGCTGGGCAGAGACTGGATTGAGACCAGCCCTGCCAGGAAGGACTTGGAGGTGCTGGTGGATGAGAGGCTGGACATAACTCAGCAATGTGCACTTGCAACCCAGAGAAACAACTCCGTCATGGGCTGCACCCAGAGCAGTGTGGGCAGCAGGGCGAGGGATGAGTTTCTGCCGCTCTGCTCCTCTCTGGTGACACCTTCCAGTACCTAGAGGGGTTACAGCAGAGCTGGAGAGAGACTTTTGACAAGGGAGTGGAGTGATAGGACAAAGGGGAATGGTTTTAAACTGACAGACAGTAGGCTCAATTTAGATATTAGGAAGAAATTTTTTACAGTGAGGATGGTGAAGCACTGGCTGAGGCTGCCCAGAGAAGCTGTGGCTGCCTCATCCCTGGAAGTGTTGAGGGCCAGGTTGGATGGGGTTTTGATTAACCAGCTCTAGTGGAAGGTGTCCCTGCCCATAGCATGGAACTAGCTGGTCTTTAAGGTCTCTTGTGACCTAAACCATTCTAGGATTCATGAAACTCTGAGAGGACATGGACAATTATTATGTTAAAATCATTGGCATGTTCTTGCTTAAGGGTATGAATCTCTACACCTTCACCTGTAGCTTTTACATTTTACTCTGCAAAATCCTCTTGCAAACTCCACCTTCTTGCTTGTGCTTGTGCAATACCTAGAACAATGAAGCTTAGCCCATTTCTAAAGCTGCTGGATACTTTTCCAGTAATAATAACAGAAATCAACTGTATTAATGAATTAGTTTAGACTCTTAGGAACATAAAATGTCCCAGACTCCTGAAGCCGTCTCATTGAAAATTACATGAAAATCTTGTAAAAAAGAATTAAAAAGAAACATTTAAAAAATACAAATAATTAAAAAGGCAGTACTCTTTTTCATGACTCAAAGGTTAGCTATATTTTGCTGTATAACTGCAATCTTAATGGAAAATATTGAATTGGAACTTAGTGATTTAAGATGTTATTTTTTCCTGTTACAAACATAACAAAAAGAAAGCCCACAGACTTTTGAGAAACTGAAGATTTCACTACTTTTCTTCTTCCCTCCTCTTCCCTCTTCCTCTTCCCATCCATCATTATACATAACAACGCTTTAAAACAATGAAAGCTGTTTTCCCAGCATTGAGATGAGAGCTTTTAACTGAGTATTATCCTATATAGAGAAGTATGCCACTATTTTTCTGGCTGGAACATGTACTGTAATTGGTTTCATGGATCTATTTATCTCCAGCATCTGGAGATTTTAACTGAAGTGCTAATGAGTGCATAACAGAAGCATATTAATTAAGTACTAACCACAGGCTTTGGCTTTGTGACAGCATACACTAAACAACACACGTGGAATATAGGTCAAAGAAGGAAGGTATTAGATTCTTCTGTGTGCAAAAGTCATGTATTTGATTTTAGTGGGGTATTGCATATGCAAATCATTGAAGTGGACTCAGAGGAGTTCTGTTTCTACACAGATCAGCAGTACTTGTTAATCCAAAGAACGCAAATGAAGAGTTACAGAGTGGTTTTTACGTGAAGCATTTTGGATTTGTCTACCTGAGGTAGCAGTAAGTAGTATTCTAATAATCTGTGCATAAACTGAAAACCTTGTCCTAGAGGGTTCACAATAAACAGTACTGATATGCAGGCCCCCAATTAAATGTGGAGTTTAACTTTTTAACTCATGCACATCTGTTTAACAATCTGAATTTCTGGAAGGTTTAATGTGGTTCATTAAACACTGCAAGAAACCCACAAATGAGAAAAAATATCTTAGTAACTTCCTCAATACCATTTTAGTGTGGTTATAGGCAAAGTATCAACATAACTCAGTGAACAGTGAAGTATTTTGTGGTTGAGGTTGCAAATGCAGAAAATCATAGAATCATAGAATGGTTTTGGTTAAAAGCAGCCACTAAAGATCATCTATTCCAACTCCCTTCCCATGGGCAGGTACAGCTCTCACTAAATCAGATTGATCAAAGACCCATCCAACTTGATCATGGAGACTACCAATGGTGAGACATCCACCATTTCTCTGGGCAGTCTCTCCCTGCAAAAAATGTCTTGCTTATGTATAATCTAAACCTGTCCTCTATCAGTTTAAACCCACTACCCCTCATTCTATCATTACAGGCCTTGGTAACAAAAAAAATCTTTCTTTTTCTTTGCCATAAATCCTTTCTATAAATTGAAAAGCTGCTATTAGGTCTCCCAGAAACCTTCTCTTCTCCAACATGAACAGCTCCATCTCTCTCAGCCTGTTTTCATAGGGGAGGTGTTTCAGCTTTCTGATAATTTTTCTGATCATTCTCTGGACCCACTGCAGCAGTTCCGTGTCCTTCCTGTGCTGGGAAAAAACACTGGATGCAGCACTGCAGATGGGATCTCACCAGAGCAGAGGGGAAGGATCCCCTCCCTTACCTGCTGTCTCCACTGTGAGATCAGCCCAGGATCTCTCATGACTGAGATCCCATGGTTATTTTTCTGGGCTCTGAGTGCAGATTGATGGGTCATGTCTAATTTTTCATTCCCCAGTATCCTCAAATACTTCACACAGGGCTGCTCTCTTTCCATTCCTTCTCCAGTCTGTATTGATATTAGGATTGCTCCAACCCAGGTTCAGGACTTTGCACTTGGCACTGTTGAACTTGGTGATTCTTATGATACAAAATAACACCTCGTGGAACATCAGTATCCATTTGAGAAGTTTTTTTTTTTTTCTTGAAGGACCTGACACAACAAAAATTTTAGAGTTCCAAAACATCATCTACAGTCTGGTTAGGGCCTGTGCCACTGTTGTGCAGTACAATTATGCAGTATTAAACATCCTCAGTTACCAATGCAGTGATTAGAAAAGGTGGGAAGAAAACTTCTTTTAAGGAGGGTACAAATGGGCACTGACTAATCTTCTCCACTACGCTCTTCAAGAAAGGAGGAATAATGTTCTATACTGAGACCATTAGAGATAAGTGAAAGGTTTCCACTTATGGTCAAATGCCTGTTAAAGATCATTCTTTCACAGTAAAACACTGTAGGAATTCATAGGAGTCTTAGTTCATGAAGAAAAAGAAAAGCAGGGTCATCCAGAGGAAAGCAAGGGAGAAGCAAGATGTGTCATCTATGTTCTGATGGATGATAAAAAGTGAAGTGCTAAAAGGATGCAGTGAGAGATTCAGAGAAAAGAGAAAATTTGTTGAAGGTGTCTAAAAACATCTAAGAAAGGTGCTGGTTCTGGAATCACATTACAGCATCCCTTTTCCTGTCAGTGCAGTTCTTAGATTCTAATCATAATTAATGTCACCTCCAGGTCACAGAGCTCTATGACCGATTTCCATTTCCAAGCCCTGACGGAGAAGATCAGTGCTATTAAACTATTCACTGTGAAAAACTACAGAGAGACAGTAATAACAAATACTGAAATACTCACCGATTTCTTTGTCCAATTCTGGCATATCCCCACTCAGTTATTGTGTTATTTAATCTGACATTAATATGCATTTATCGAGCAAAAAGAAAAACAATGTCTCCCTTGAATTTTAAAAAATATCTTGAGAGCAGTAATCATTACTTCTAGATGATAGGAATAGTATCATGTAGGCCTCTTCTCTTCCACCTTGCTGTTTACCCTTCTATCTCTATTTCAGTAGCACTCACAACTGTAGCACCTAAATACTATTAAGAGCCAGAACACTGGTACTGGTATTTTAACTTTTCTAAACTCTTCCCCATCAGAAATTTTATAATATAAGAAGAAAAGACTGATGGGTCATATTAAAACTTTGGTTTTTTTCTATCAACTTGAGCCAAACACAAATTTCTGCCCCATTTCCTGACTCTGAGTATTACAGCAGTGTCTCAAGTGCTTAGACAGGACTGGGGCAGAATTTAATGTGCTACACACTCTGCAAGCACGTGGACAAAGACAGCCTGTATGAAGAGTCTCATTGTGTTAAGCTGAAAGAAATGATGCCTTGTTTCTGCTTTGCAGGTGGCTTTATGAAATGTAGAGACATTTAAAAGCTTCTGCACTGGCATCACACTTGAGAGAAAAGAATTCATCTTAGACCTCTTTGTTCCAGGCAGCACTTCAATAAAACTTCACCTCTTTCATCACTGGCTGTCTTGATGTCTTTCTTCAACCTAGATTTTTCCAATATGACTTTTATCTTGAGATGGGTGATGGAAAAATACACACTCCTGCACAGTTACTAGCAAATTATTGTGTGCATCACCCTCCAACAGAAAAAAAAAATGTAGAGATTTCCCACTGAGTTTGCCTCAAAATAATCAATAAGTTTAGATGAAGGGAATACTTTGTCCTCATGGAACATAGGCAGAGTCAATAAAAAGAATTCTGAAGTTAGTCCCCCGGTCTTGCTGACCGTCATTTGCAGGATCACAGGAAGTTTCAGCTAGGAAGAGACCTGAGGAAAACATCTAGTCCACCTCTTGATTAAAGCATGGTCAGATGTGAGTTTTCAAACCAAGTTTTCAGAAATTTGTCCATTCTAGTCTAGAAAATCTTCAAGGGTGGCCAACAGCATGACTCGACAGGACAATCTGTTCTGATATTTGATAGCCCATGAAGAAAAGCTTTTTCATTATATACAGTCTGAACATTTTTTCCCCATGTATCCTTCTGAAGACAGGATCCTTTGAGAGATGCCAGGTCTAAGGTGGCATGGAAACAGCCTGGTGAAAAGAATAACAATTGTTATTCACTGGCGGTCATGAAGATACTGATAAATGCTGAAAGACAAAGCACACTTTTAGTGGAATCTAGAGCCCAATGTAGGAAACAAGAAACAAGAGTTGGCAATGTTGGAAATTTTGGACATCAAGTGAGAATAAAGTAAAAAAAGAAGACACAGGTACATTTAACTAATGAACAAGGTACATTTAACTAAGGTAATTAAAAGTTATTTGTCTCTGCAAATAATATATCAAAAAAATCTGAAAAAAGAAAATACTATCAGAGATATTTCCATCTCTTTAGGCAAATTCTGATAGGACTAGTCCTGATTTTTTCTGTGAGACACTCTAATACAATATAAAAGGGTCAAATATTGCATCAGAGTCAGTATCCATCAGCCTCCAAAGCTGAGATTGTCGTAGTTGGCCCTTTAAAAAGGAATAAATTAGGTCTAATTGGATTGAAGTGACTTGATGGTTTAGTTTACCACTGCACTGTTGGTGCTCTGCCAGAGATTTTAAAAGCCAGCTTGGGAACTCAGAGTGAAAGACAGTGAGACAATTAGTTGGATGTTTGGACTAAAGAAACAGCTTCTTCTCTCTTCTTTTACCTGTCACAGAACTTTCCTTTATAAGTGTTTATTCCCAGGAGTTTAATTTTCCCTTGGCAGTGAGTGAATTATTTATTTATAAGATAATATTCTTTATAAACTTAAATATTATATTCTACTTATGCATAATTTCTGAGGCTTTGTTTGTGTGTGTATGTGAGTGTGAAAAAATCAGCAAATTCAAATGGCATGGCCATAGCACTGGGAAATCATATTTCATCCTATAGCAAGCGAAAGATTTTTCTTCATCGAAATCATATTTCTAAGGTGAAAAGATGACACCAGTAGTTGAACTGTTAGTCAAGAGACCAGGAAACATTTTTTTTTTATTATTTCTAACCTCTGTTGCTGTTTGTTTTTCATATAAACTTGGATGATTCACATAGGGGTGATTTTATTTTTTTCTGATTTTAGGTACCTGGTACATACTAAGCTAGTAAAAGAAAGGTTTTCTATAAAAATGCCTTGACAGAATGAAAACTGAAGTGTTCCATTTGACATTTTCTGCTAAAAAAAATCCACACACTTTTAAAAATATAAGATTTCTACAATTATTTGCCTGTTGGACATAAATTCTATTGTAATTTTTTCTTTCCCAAATTTCAGAGATGGAGCTTCTGCATTGAGAGCTCTATATATAGAGATCTCATTTTGGTACTGGCCATATTTTTGGGTCTGACTAGTCCAGTGGTTTTTGATGACTATGGATTACTTACACTGCTTTTAACTCCCTCCCACACAAACATACAGTACTTGATTTTCCACTATTTGCCTTTATTATTCTTTCATATTTTTTCCATAGCTTACTTTTCATTATCAAGAATCGCAAGGCTTGAATTGAGGTTGGCTATGTGCTGTGTGGCATCAGTGATGGCAACGATCACTTCTTTGCTGATTCCCGTCTGTCAGGATTGAAATATGTGTGGACAAATAAAAACTGTTTGGTGGAAGCTCATTTGAACGATTGTGTGAGGGTGCAGATATTTTTTAACACTCTGCCGTGGTATTGTGTAGGTAATTAAACACACTCTGTGATGCACATTTTAATGGGAATCAGAAGAGAAGAAAGCTGGCTGGCACATGGCTGAACTCTGGAGAACCAGTGTCCTGGAAAGGTGCTAGTTTAGGATTCTATATTGTAGTGGTGCATATTAATGAGGACATCCAGGGGATGGATTTCCCCGCCCAGGAGGGTGGGTTGGAGGACAGTGCCATGGGTGGCACCTAGGTTTATGCCACATCCCCCTGGGTGTCTCCCTGGTTGAAGGACCTCTCCCCCAATCTAGTATGTTCTGAGTTATTCGGTTATGGATTGGTTCTTTCCCTTATGTTTATGTATTGCCTTTATTGCTTATGTGATTAAGTTCTAGAAAGTTCAGTTCTGTTACCCCTATGATTGGTTTGTTCAAATAAGTTCCTCCCCTTGTATAATGTTATTGGTTGTGTGTCACCCCTTATCATTTCCCTATTGGTTGTACCCTTGTTCCTCCCATTCTCCACCCCCTGTGTAACTGTCCCTGCAACTGCCAGTCGGGGCTCCACTCCATCGAGCCATTCCATCAGGCTGGCTCCTTGTTGCCTCCCCTTCATGTCTCCCTGTTCTCCCGGCCCCCGGGCTGGGGAATAAAGACTTGGATTGCTGCAACAAGGAGTCCCTCTCTCCTCCTTTGCCTCCGCCGTCGCTCCTTTGTTATTCGACTGCAGCCAGCCCCTGGCGGGGGGTGCGGACCTGCCCTTCGAGTGAGGGCAGGACGCTCATGGCTGGGCTCCGGCCTGTTTGTGCGGTGACCGGAGCACCGAGCTTGTCGCCTGCCTGGCCCCCGGGCGGCCAAGCGGTCAGCGACAGTATATGTTTAAAGCCAGTTTCACATCACATAAGGAACGTGCTATTTGTCATGCAAACAGATAAGGTATGGTGATGAGTAGGAAAGGAAGTTGTCCAAAACCTATCAGTAGCAAAACAGGGAATTGGTCATGACCCCACACCTACCAGAGTTCAAGAAGAGCTTGGATGCTTTCAGGGACATGGTGGGATTTTTGGAGTTTGTTGTGCAGGGCCAGAAGTTGGACTCAATGATCTTGGTGGATCCTTTCCAGCTCAGGATATCCTATGATTTTATGAAAGCCAGATACAGAACTTGTGACTGAACAGTGATTCGAAAGTGCAGAAGGAAAATGAAACATCAGAGTGTCTGTAAAACAAGGTGGGATAACCTGGGCAGATCATGGATATCTTACACACAGAGAGTGACAAGACTCTATTGACTTGAACCCTGATAAAAGGTCAGACCTGTTTGTGTGCTCACTGTACAGAAAGTTGGTATCTGCAAAGCAGGCATGTAAACAAGTTCTTAAGCCTCCTGTGACAAATTATTCTCTTGAAATGCTATATGCATCTAACTAAACAGCTTAAACCACAGACATAATTATTTTATAATTACTGCCTCCTTCGCAGGAGAAACACCGCTAGCAGGAAACAGCAATGCTGTATTAAATAAAGTTATGCTATGATGAAACTGCAAAGGCTGAGATGACTGTGGTTTTTTGAATTTAAAAATGGCCTGGTTACTGCTGAAGGATGCAAGAGGTCATAGCGAATAGAGCTAATCAAGAATTGTACAAATGAACATCCCCACAAAGAAAACTTTGATTCACTGTAGTCAAAGTACTTAAACACAATATACATATGAAAATATTTCTTGAGTATCTCCCAATTCTTTATGAAATATGTGAATATTGATTTTCACAGATACTTGACATTTTATTCCTATCCATAAGTCTCCCTCTCACGTGTACACAATATCCCAAGAAATGTGAGAAAATATGAGTTGACAGAATCCCACCTCAAAATCATCTGGAGCTGATAAATTAGTTGTAAAATTATTAGTATGCAACCTTCTAGTTGCAAAATGTACACCAACAAATGTGTGCATCAACAGCCATATAACAGCTCTCAAACAGGAATAGCTATTTCAATGCTACTAGTATTAGTTCAAAATAAATTTTAAAAGTCTTTAGTTCTGCTTTCTAGTAGTTAGGATTGCTGTATGACTTGCTATGTGGGTGATAATTAAAAGTAGGTTTCTGCATTTGGCATTTTTAATAAAGAACACTGACGATGATTGAGAGACAGGACTCCCCTTTGCCTCCCTCTCTTTTCAAGATGGAAGTCTGACAGACCAAGGTAACACACTGACTTCCCCTTCACCACTGGCCAAGAGACTGGCACACCCTTTCTTCTTTCTTCTCCACAACCTGCAAAATAACTTCCTTGAGCAGCACCACTTAACTTATACTTAACTGAGAAACGTGACATATCTGCAAGAAATACTCTTTTGCACCTCTCCATGTGAATCCTGATGTTTCCCTGGAAATGTCTGGGGACAGGATGGATGGGAAATCCGGTCTAGTGGGAGGTGTCCCTGCCTGTGGCAAGGGTGTTGGAAGTAAATGGTCTTTAAGGCTCCTTTCAACCCAAACCCTTCTGTGATTCTGTGATTATCAACTCCAATGTTGTTACATCCATGTGGCCACCACTACGTTGTCCCTTACACATTTCAAAGTCTTGTCTCTCCTCATACTGTTACTTACACTATTGCTTTTGGAAAAAGAAATCTAATGACCTTCTATCTGTCATCATCATATGACCCGTCATATTAAACTCTATTATTTTTGACTTTGATAAAATCAAAATGAAGACTGGCTCTGGTTTTGGGGATCTTGTATATCTTCACTTCTATCTGCTCTATCTGATGTATCCAGTATATCAGCTGAATTTCAGCAATGCAGCAATTCTGATTTTTATTGTTCTTCTTGTTGTCTGTTTATACTGATGTCTCTAGGTCTGCTGTGATTGGTTCTAGCTTTATTTCATTTTATTTTTAATTTGGCATCTGGGTATCAATTTAATATTTACAGCAAGTAAGATGAACATCTTTCAATTTATTTTATCTGGTTCAAATATAGTGAATTTATCAAGTTCAATCAATTCAATCAATTCAATTAACTCATCTAGTTCAATTATCCTGTTCTGATATAGTTCATTTTAATATCCTGGAAATCATAAGCCTATATGTCTCAGTGATCTGTCCTTTTCCACAGCTCTTCTGCTCAGGCCTGCTACATTGACAATGTCTACTTCACTTTTGTATTTTATTCCAACATTTAAAGCTGTACTTTCTCTTCTGCTCTCACATTCTGCCTGGTACAATCCCGACTTCACTCTGTTCCCCTTTATTGTGGAACCACCTATTTCTCTGCCCCTTTGCTGGGTAAGGACACAATTGCACATCCTGTGGTCTTTATCTCAGGTCATGTAAGGCCTGTGCCACATTAAAAATGAAGCAGAAAGAAGTTACAAGGGCACAGAAAAAGAACTAATGTAAATCTCTCAAAAACGTAACCCATACCTAATTAATGAGATCCAGTAGTGATCTATCATGGGATTCTGGCAGTGTCTGAACTATAGCATCATAAGGCTGGAAAGCATCCATTGGGTCTAATTCCTCAGAGTAAGTTCAGACTTACTTAGGGCCAATATTTTTTTTCTGTCTGTGTGAGCTGGATGCAGAGATATGGGCATGTGGGACAGGAAAGAGGCCAGATGGCTGCAGGTTGTTAATGTGTGAGCTACAGGTAGAGCACTAAGGGACTGTGAAAAAAAGGCAGAAGTATGCACTGGGTGCTTAGTGCCTGAGGTTTGACAGGTCTGAAGTGTGGGATCTGACACTGAGAAGTTCGTATATCCCACTGCAGAGCTCGGGAGAAGGAAGGGGGTTTGTGCCACACAGAATCAGACTCTGAGTGATGGAGAAAAGTACAAGGTTGCTCACAACTGACAGCAAAGGTTTCTTCTGACACCTGAACACTCCTCAGAGGTCTGCTGTCTAGGGAGTGACCTCCTATCAAGGCTCAGATCTCACAAGTTAAGCAGACAGAGGATTAAAAAGTGCCAGAAAAAGTCAGAAGCCAGGCAGAGTGTGAAGGACTCCTGCAGGGTTATGCAGTAAGGTGCAATGGGACTATAATTAGCTTGATGGTTGAAATGAAGGAACAGGCCACAGAATTAGAGCAGATCAAACATGTGGAGGAAGGTTATACCTTGGGAAAAA
>VZTH01006754.1:0-44484 GCA_013397815.1 Aleadryas rufinucha | reverse complement strand
TATTTCAATGCTACTAGTATTAGTTCAAAATAAATTTTAAAAGTCTTTAGTTCTGCTTTCTAGTAGTTAGGATTGCTGTATGACTTGCTATGTGGGTGATAATTAAAAGTAGGTTTCTGCATTTGGCATTTTTAATAAAGAACACTGACGATGATTGAGAGACAGGACTCCCCTTTGCCTCCCTCTCTTTTCAAGATGGAAGTCTGACAGACCAAGGGAACACACTGACTTCCCCTTCACCACTGGCCAAGAGACTGGCACACCCTTTCTTCTTTCTTCTCCACAACCTGCAAAATAACTTCCTTGAGCAGCACCACTTAACTTATACTTAACTGAGAAACGTGACATATCTGCAAGAAATACTCTTTTGCACCTCTCCATGTGAATCCTGATGTTTCCCTGGAAATGTCTGGGGACAGGATGGATGGGAAATCCGGTCTAGTGGGAGGTGTCCCTGCCTGTGGCAAGGGTGTTGGAAGTAAATGGTCTTTAAGGCTCCTTTCAACCCAAACCCTTCTGTGATTCTGTGATTATCAACTCCAATGTTGTTACATCCATGTGGCCACCACTACGTTGTCCCTTACACATTTCAAAGTCTTGTCTCTCCTCATACTGTTACTTACACTATTGCTTTTGGAAAAAGAAGTCTAATGACCTTCTATCTGTCATCATCATATGACCCGTCATATTAAACTCTATTATTTTTGACTTTGATAAAATCAAAATGAAGACTGGCTCTGGTTTTGGGGATCTTGTATATCTTCACTTCTATCTGCTCTATCTGATGTATCCAGTATATCAGCTGAATTTCAGCAATGCAGCAATTCTGATTTTTATTGTTCTTCTTGTTGTCTGTTTATACTGATGTCTCTAGGTCTGCTGTGATTGGTTCTAGCTTTATTTCATTTTATTTTTAATTTGGCATCTGGGTATCAATTTAATATTTACAGCAAGTAAGATGAACATCTTTCAATTTATTTTATCTGGTTCAAATATAGTGAATTTATCAAGTTCAATCAATTCAATCAATTCAATTAACTCATCTAGTTCAATTATCCTGTTCTGATATAGTTCATTTTAATATCCTGGAAATCATAAGCCTATATGTCTCAGTGATCTGTCCTTTTCCACAGCTCTTCTGCTCAGGCCTGCTACATTGACAATGTCTACTTCACTTTTGTATTTTATTCCAACATTTAAAGCTGTACTTTCTCTTCTGCTCTCACATTCTGCCTGGTACAATCCCGACTTCACTCTGTTCCCCTTTATTGTGGAACCACCTATTTCTCTGCCCCTTTGCTGGGTAAGGACACAATTGCACATCCTGTGGTCTTTATCTCAGGTCATGTAAGGCCTGTGCCACATTAAAAATGAAGCAGAAAGAAGATACATGGACACAGAAAAAGAACTAATGTAAATCTCTCAAAAACGTAACCCATACCTAATTAATGAGATCCAGTAGTGATCTATCATGGGATTCTGGCAGTGTCTGAACTATAGCATCATAAGGCTGGAAAGCATCCATTGGGTCTAATTCCTCAGAGTAAGTTCAGACTTACTTAGGGCCAATATTTTTTTCTGTCTGTGTGAGCTGGATGCAGAAATATGGGCATATGGGACAGGAAAGAGGCCAGATGGCTGCAGGTTGTTAATGTGTGAGCTACAGGTAGAGCACTAAGGGACTGTGAAAAAAAGGCAGAAGTATGCACTGGGTGCTTAGTGCCTGAGGTTTGACAGGTCTGAAGTGTGGGATCTGACACTGAGAAGTTCGTATATCCCACTGCAGAGCTCGGGAGAAGGAAGGGGGTTTGTGCCACACAGAATCAGACTCTGAGTGATGGAGAAAAGTACAAGGTTGCTCACAACTGACAGCAAAGGTTTCTTCTGACACCTGAACACTCCTCAGAGGTCTGCTGTCTAGGGAGTGACCTCCTATCAAGGCTCAGATCTCACAAGTTAAGCAGACAGAGGATTAAAAAGTGCCAGAAAAAGTCAGAAGCCAGGCAGAGTGTGAAGGACTCCTGCAGGGTTATGCAGTAAGGTGCAATGGGACTATAATTAGCTTGATGGTTGAAATGAAGGAACAGGCCACAGAATTAGAGCAGATCAAACATGTGGAGGAAGGTTATACCTTGGGAAAAAACTCTGCATTTCTTCTTAGAAGGCTTTCCTTTGCATTAAAGGGAGAGATCTCTTGAGGAAGTGAAATAGATTAGAATAGACTATGCACAAGGAGTTAAAATGTAACATGATCACAGTGCAAGCTACTCCGAAGTGGAGAGAATTAGAGTGATGAAATGTTATACACATTTAATAATGATTTGGGTGCAGTGACTAAATCCATCAAAATCCACTTTATTTCTTTCCAATAACATGCAAGCTAATCTAAATTTCCTAGAGCCAGGATATATCACTGCTCCATATTTAAGTCTTTTGATGATTTTCACTCTGAATATGTTCTGTTTAGCAATTGATGATCCTTTCTTCCCTTATTTTGTGCTTTTATTTTTACCCCCGAGATTCTCTTTTAATTCCTTTTAAGTGCACTGCAAACATGAATCATAGAATCATAGAGTTGCTTTGCTTGGAAGGGACCTTAAAGTTCACGTAGCTCCAACCCCCTGTCATCAGCAGGGCCACCTTCACTAGACCAGGGTGCTCAAGGCCCCATCCCGCCTGGCCTTAGACGATTTCCAGTGTAGGGCATCTACAACTTCTCTGGACAACCTGTTCTTGTGTCTCATCCCACTCACTGGAAAGAATTTCTTACTAATATCTAATGAACATGGGTCTCATCTCTTTAAATACCTCTGCTTAAGTTATTATTAGAAAATTACTGCATTCACCTATATATATTCACCTATAAATGCATTCACCCATATATATTCACCATAAAATTAAATGTCCTGGTCTGAGTGTGATCACTGTGCTCGTTATGATATAACTGAAAGGAGGGAAATCAGATTTTTTTGTTTCAAAAACATCAGTGGAAAATGAGTGTTTAGCACTGGTTGCATGAAGTTCTGCACACCAGGTAAATAGTGTTGAGAATATGCAGCTGTAATTGCAGCATTCTACTGCCAGTGTTATAAATTCTTTTAAACTGAGTATGTGGTCACTTGGATCAGGCACTGCCATTTTAGTGCAAGGATCTTTCGAATCACAGAATCATTAAGGCTGAAAAAGACCTTTAAGATCAAGTCCAACCATTAACAGAACACTCCCATGTTCACCACTAAACCATGTCCCCAGGTGCCACAACCACACAGCTTTTGAACAATTCCAGGGATGGTGATTCCACCCCTTCCCTGCTCAGCCTATTCCAGTCTGTGCAGATTCATCTGAAGATTCTTCCTACTCTCAAGCAGATCAACGCTCCTGCCCAACAGAAACTGGGATGGGAAGGAGTTTTGAACCTGGGCACACCAGCAGTAGAGGATCATCTCTGCAGGAAGCACTGTTGCCTAGAAGGTACTTGCAGAAGACAACAGTAATTTAGGGAGTGCAGAGGAGACTCAGCACACCTGGGGTCTGACTCAGCTGCTCACACATGAGCATCTTGTGCTGTCTGAGGTAGCCTGGGATAAAGGAGACATTCACCCTTGGTCAGCAGCAGGACCCATGGGGGATGTAGTATAATATCTGGAGGTTAGGCAGGGCGTGCAAGCATCCTAAATGACACAAGACATTTAAATGTCAGCAACCGACCTGAACTCCTTGAGTTTTCTGAATCTTTATTTCTGTGGCAGCTCTGGCTTCTGACTGCCATTGTCCTTGCCCTCTTCCTGTGGAACGTGCTTCAGGCTCATTCTGCCTTTCATTTCCCTCGTTTCTTGTTCTAGTTGAACTCTTTGAGTAACACCAGCACATTAATCTTACAGGAAGATACTATTTTAATTTTTTTTTTCTTCTGGACTATAAAACCATAAGACCTTTACAGAAAGTCTTGCAAGGAAAAAGGTGAAAATGTACAGCTGGCAGGGGAAATGCAATGACCAGCAGTGAGGCTGCCATGGAAACATAGCCTGAAGCTAAAAAAAGACAAATCTTACCAGTACATAGTTAATGAAATTTTGATAAAAAGCAGGCAAATCTGCTATCAGAAACATAATTCTTGTTGGTCAACTTTGCAGCTAAGAATCTGCTACTTATTTCCTTATACTGCTTGTCACTGTTAGTGCAACTGTTAGCATATTTTTAAAATGGTCAATGCCACTGGTCCAAACTTATTCCAAATTACAATGTTTTACTTAGAAGATTGCTCAAGGGAGAATATGGAGACACAGCCACATAATTTAAGCACCTGTATTCACCTGTATTTATTGTGTGAATAATTCTAGTGTGACAATTTAGAATCATAATGTGACACAAGAATTCTTGCTTTATTAACATCAAGCATCCACTTCTGCAGAAAAAAAGTAAAGAATATTTTTAGCTGGGTTTTTTTTTCTGTAATCAAAAAAAAATCTTTTATCTTGCGAGCAAAGTTTGTAATAATCTGACACTTCAAGATAGATTGTACAAATAATCAAATCCATCCAAACCAGGACTTATTTGGACAGACACACCATACCTTAAATCCAGGACTTTTTTTCTTCTTTTCTTTACATAATGGTATATTTTGCAAATATCATTGTTTGAAATAGATCCCACTCAAATAATTTATAAATCACAATGTGTTGATGTGTTCACTTTTTTCTTTGAAATGGTACAATCACGCAGTCTATAACTTCTTTCTGAAAGATGATGCTTCATAAGGTTTGGGACATGTTGCTTTTAGTCAGTCACCCAGTAACACAAGATGTTGAAGCTAGCTACCCTATTCTGGGAACTGAGTAGATGAAACAATACAAAGACCTTAATACCTAATCATATATACCCAGTCAATCCCCCAAAAAAGAAAAATGTTAATTTTCTTAGTTCACAACATGCACTTTATCCTTATCAGTAACCTTGAGATCAAGAATGGATACGCTTATTCTGACAGAAGATTAAAACTGTGTCTTTGTGACACAGTAGAAAAAGTTTCATTCTTTCAGAAATGTGAGATGCAGAGCAACTGTCTTTGAGAAGAAGCACAAAGAGGCAGCTCAAATATTTTAGATTTCAGACCTTTTTTCCCAAAACTTGAAATGCCAAGATCCTGAATGTGAGATACCATCAGAAGGTTGTTTAGGCTTAATGGGCTCTTGGAGTCAAAATCATGAATGGGAATGACTCTGAGCAAATAGTGCCACATGGAAGAGAACTACTGCTGGATTCTGAGTGGAAAATCTGGGAAAGTGTGTGTCTCCCTCACCAAAAGCTCAGAGTCAAATGATGACATTGGGTACAAGGGTACACATATGGGGGGATCTGATGGAGACTTGAACCTTCCACCCCTGTGCGGTCACTTACCCAGAGCACTTTGCTTAGAGAGCAGTTTACCTCATGGAAATTGAGGATAGACTCATTCACATCAGATTTAGAATATCAGAGACAGGAAGAAAATACTTGTTGTGCTGAACATCCTGAGCATTTGTACACTGACATGAGAAGCATGAAGATAAACAAAAAGATTTGAAAGCTTTAATACATAAACAAAGCTGCAATTTTTTTACTGTAGCAGAGCTTTGAGGCAATTACTTGTGACTGCACTATGAACAGAAAATGACTGAGGATCATTCAGAAAGAAAAAAACAATAAAAAGAAGGGAAAAAGTAAAAGAGTAAGTGACACAGCCCTGTGCACCAAGATTTTTTGTCATTAGTAGTGTTTGATAACTTCTATCTATAATTCCAGAAAAAGGTGAATTGAAGGGAGAGGACTGAAGGAATCATGACATTTCTTTGAAAAAAGATGAAGCAGGTACATAAGCAAAAAAATTCCATTGCACATGATGGGCAGTATTTTAATAAAACAAGAAAGTGGTTAAAGCTTTGACTCAAATACAAACATAAACAAGAAATAGAAACCGAGATTAATAAAAATGAACATAATATAAAAAAAAATAAAATAAAATGAGCATGTAGACAGAAAGTGAGAAAGACCAAAAAAAAATATAGAGTGCAATGCGTAAGAAGCATCAAGAGTAACAAGAAATCGTTCTTTGAGCAGTAAGTGGAACATCATGGAAAATTTTGATCTGATACTCAAGTTTTTGTCGTTCTTAAGTTTCCCTGTAAAAGGTCAATGACTAGCAGATGTCTGGAAATACTAATGTTGTGATAAAAAGGTAAGATTTCCAAGTTTTCTACTTTGAATAAGGAAAACAGAAATGAAAAAGTAATTGTAAACACTTGATAAATTCCCAGTTAGAATAATCTCACATTTTTAGTAACTATCTCCACCTTAACAACTGAAGGGCTAAACCAGTAGCAACCAGCAAAACCAAATTATATGATTGCATCAAACCACTGCAACTTTCTTGCAAGACAGTATTATAGACCTTCTGAATAAAGGTAAAGATAAATTGTAAAAAACAATTAATTTTAGAAAGGTTTATTTCATGCTCCAGGATGATTCTAACAAGGAACAGAAACACGAAAACACAGAACCACTACCACATGAGTCTGATAACCACTCACATAAAGAAGTTATCAATTTCAAAAGAGAAAGAATATATTTGTGGAGTCTTACAGAAAGCTACCATGTAATTGGTCAATGCATTCCCTAACTGTGCAAAAAATTTTAAAAAGTTTATTTTTTTTCAGTTTACTGGTCATATGAACATATGAAAGGAAACATACATTAAATGAAATTAATAGAACAGAAAGTAAACTTGAAAATTGGTAAAACAGTACTGCAAAAAGAAATGATTGGATGAGAATAGGTGAGCAAAGACAGTGTGAGTTGTTAAAATTGAAGAAAATAGTCAACTACATAATTACAAGATGGGGTATGACGGTAGCAGATCTGTAGAAAAGGTGTCTGGGAGTTACAAATATTGATCAAATATGAGCCAAAAAGATTGTAGAGTGAAAATACAAAATTTATTTTGATTAGCAGAAACCCCAGAAGCCTCTACAAGATGTGAATTAATTCACTCTCTTTCAGGGCTCGCAATGTGTTAGGGATGATGGAACTTCAGGTTTTGGACCTAGTAGTGTGCAGTTATTAAACGTTAACCAAGAGAACTGTGACAAGAATAAACATGAGTCTGGAAAGCAAGGAGACTTGAACAGCTTCTTCAATTACTGAAATTAAAATTTTCTGATGCTCCACTGACTGCAATGGGCTCTTACATATCTTGTTCAGAAAACATGTTTGCACTATGGACACTCAAATACAGACATTTAAAGTTTTGATGTGAATTGCAGCATAGCAAAAATATTTCCAATTTAGGACTGGGATTGATTGCCTGGAAACTGTGAGGACTTCCATCACTGGAGGTCCTTAAACAGGATTGGAAAAGCCTGTGTCAGGAATGAGGCTGGTGTGTAACTAATCATGCTTCAGGGCAAAGAGGAGAAATAAACAGTCTTTTAAATCCCTCTGGGAAACTGGGACTCAGAGCCTGAAGCCATTCATGCACTTAGCTACCTACATCAAATGTTCCTGTACTTCAGCACAGACAGTCACTGAATTAAAACCAGACAAAATCCTGGGATCTCTGAATGACTCTTGTCTCAGACATCCTCTCCTCCTTTGACTAAAAGAAGGTAGCACTGGGAAATCAGCCAGTCTGTGGGTTCAGCAGGGTAAAGCCAGGGCCTGAAGGTAGCTGGATTGAATGGCACCTAATTTCCCTTTTCCTAGCAATATTAACACTTCCATGGGTGTACAAATGGAAGGGGGTGACTGCTCCCCCCCGATTTTGTGTTCTGCATCATTTTGTTGCCTGGTGTCCAGCTCTGCTACAAGGACCCAGTTTAGCTCTTGATAATTATGTTAATGCCATTCTATTTCTACTCAAAAGTTAATAATCTGCTAAAAGAGAGCTCTTTTAGTAGGACTCCCAGCTACTGCTTCTTTCCACGATGTTAATTGTAAAATGCATTTAAAATCACTCTGCATCCAAATTTTTATCCCTGCAGAATGGACTTACTATGCCACTAATTTCATGGGTGTTGTGAAGCAAAGAAGTATGAAGTACTATTCCTGGAAGGAACAGACCCATGAAAATCAATTTAGTGTGAGTGCTCTCTCTTTATCAGTGTCACTGACACCAAACATTATTCATTTTTTTGGTATGTATATATATAATGTATATAAATATGAAGAGGCACTTCTATCACTTGACTCAAATGAGATTTCCAGAAAAGCTACACCATATCCAAGTCAAATGGCCCTACCAGTGGCACAGGGAACTGTGACACCAGTGACACAAGGAACATTTCACAGACATGTTGTTCACATCAGTTAGTACCCAGTGAATGTGCCTTGTATCATTCTAGGATGATCTTACCACATGAGGTGGAGTAGGACTCACCAGTAGGTCTGTTTACTATCAAAAGTGAAAATATCTGGGCACCCTGGTGCTTAGAGACAGCATTTAGTGCACTGACCTGCTGAAAAGGGTGCAAAGAGCTGAAAAGCTCATCTCTTCCTTTTCACACTATTGGCGTTTTTTAACTCCTACATATGTAGAATAATGGGCAACCAAGGTGCAGGCTTTCAACATTGGATTTATTCAGTACAGGAATGATACTTCTCTTTAGCCTTCACTGCTTTAATTGTTTTTAAAGTCAACAACAGAATTTCTCTCTCTCCTTTTTTCATAGTTAAATCTGGATTTAGGCACTGATGGCTTTTAGCAATTATGGATTATAGACTGAGCTTTCTGCAGAAAAAGTGATCCTTCCATTAGTTTTCATAAAATGAAAGATCAGGAGAAAGTGGCTGAGCTCACAGGAAGTTGTTTAAAAAATAACTTTCTCTAGCAAGGATGGGAGTTAAATTGGTTTTGAGAGAGGCAAAATCTGCCCCAAAGTCTTGTCTCCTAAACTGACTTTTGCTAGTGTGCCTGAATAGAACATGATGGTTTTTCAAGAAAACTTGTGCTAACCCTTACAATGACTTTCTTAGTGTTTTCAGAAGCATGTCCTCAAAATAATTTTCATGTTCTTGATTTGAAGGTTTGGTTTTGTTTTTAAAAAATAAGTATGTATAATTGTGGTCAAAGTTCATTCTACTTTTGTCACCTTTAAATTTTAATGGTATCAGGAAGATGGACATAAAATTAATGACACATAAAAAGATGAAGAGACCTTAGTTCTCTTGTATAGCCACAAAGTGTCACCCTTTTCCCATGCATTGTCTACTCTGATTGCTTTTATGTAGCTCAGGAAAAAATGTCTCCTTTAAAGGAGACAGTCCTGAAGTGCAAGGACAGGATCAGGGTCTCAGCTTGTGTCTGTAAAGTGACAAATGTCTGTACAGATCTCTGATGAGTGCAAAGGAGATTAAAAAGAAACAATTCAGAGAAGGAGACAATATTTGGTATTTTCATTCCTGCATTGCTGATACCAAGTACCTTTGAAGATCACAACATGGTTAAGCCCCATGGCTTAGTCTGTTTACAGGGAAGCTTATTTGTCTACATATAATCAGTTCTGCACTTCCTCTAGACATGTATCTTTTGATCAACTGATGCTATTTTCTAAGAAGATAAAGCTGTTTCTGAGGGTGGGGGGGTTTTATTTTTGTTGCTGTTCTGGGTGTTTTGCTCAAGAAAACTCTAGAAATACAATGTGTGTTTGAGAACTCCAGCCCTATGATAAATTGAGTTGAAAGCAGCTAACATTCTCTGAAGTGATATTAAAAAAAAAAAGAAATAGAGGAACACACAAAGATCCGGAAACTTGATTTCTGTGGGAAGAGAGGAAGGATGTGAAAAATATGACAAATTATGGTTAAAAAAAAAAAAAGTTTAATATATGACCCTTGATAATAAAATGCTTTATAATTGCAAAAGGAAATTGGATTTTCTGTTTTTTAGCAAAAATTAAGCCTTGTTGTATTTATAGAGATGTGCTACAGTGTTTGTTAATATGAGGGAGGTGCCAAAAAAATCAGTTTATCATCTATTTAGGACAGAGCAAATAGAAGATGTGGGAGAATGTCACCTGGTTAAAACCAGCAATATGGGTGTGTGAGTCCTAATTTCTGTGTAGGCATTTACCTCAGGTCTTTAGATAAGTTCCTAATTCTGGCAGTGTGTAGGCATCAGACATGTTCCTCCTAAAGGCAGTTTTGATTTTCTGTTTATTAATCCACCCATTCCCTATGACTGTTCCTGTGACTCTCATTCTGATACCAAACTCCCTCTTTTTGTTGTAGACTAAATTTCACTTTTTGATTCCAGCTTCTGAAATTTCACTGGGCTTTGAGTACATGAAAGTTCAAATCCCATAAGTAAGGAGCAGAACCACTCATGGCAAATGCGCAAGAAAACCAAATCAACAAACAAATTTTCTGGTTCACTATCTAATTTTTCTCCTATCCTGATCCACGATCAGGTTCTCTGTAGGAACTATTTGCTAAGAGTCCTTGGGCAAAGTTCTGGTATGCATTTGTTTTCAATCATTCACTTTAGAAACTCCTCTTACCTTGCACTGAGCTGGCTTGTCCTTGTCATTCCAGCTCATGTTCTGTCATTTGGCTTAATGTCTTTGGAAGGAGTACAATGCTTTGATTGAAAAAGTCATTTTTATAGTGGGGATGAACTAAATGAATGTGGGGGAGGATTCATTATGCTGAGAAAAGCAGGCAGAAGACCTTGACTGTATTTTCTCCTCCCTTCCCATTTTAGAGAGGTTAAAAGGTAGGGAGAAGTTCAGTATAAAGAGATGGAGCAGACCTGCATGACTAGTTTGCTGCCTATATGCAATTGCAGAGCTGGTTATGAATTCTTAAAAAAGCAAATGGCTCTGGGTTGATGGGGTCTAATTTTGGTATGAATCTTAACTTCAGACATTGAGGTTTTTTTCCTGGAATACACGTATGCGTGGATGTGGGAGAATTTAACTTCCATTATTTTTTAAATGTCAGCTCATCCTAAAGGACAGAGTTATCATTTCAGCAAACTATATTATAAATGCCCGTGAATCACATGCAAAAAGACAACAATCAACTTTTTTATCTCTTTCCCTCTCAAACAACCCTCTGAAGCAGAAAGAAGAGGTTACAAAAGTAGACTAGCGGGAACTTATTTCACCAAGATGCAGAGAAAAAGAGCTTGCATAGGTACAAAAGAGAAACTTCCAAGAAAGTTTAAAGTGGTAGACACTGGAAACTCATCCTTTCAGGTATGATTTTGCATATATATTATCATAGACATATGGATGGGGCCCTGAGCAACCTGGTCTAGTAAAACATGACCCTGCCCCATGGCAGAGGAGTTGGAATGAGATGATCTTTAAGAGTCCTCCCAACTCAAACCACTCTATGATTCTATAAAAGCTCTGTCAGGTAAGACTAGATCCAACACCAAATTACCTGATTTCACTTTCCTGAGGGTTACACAGGACTTTGTTAAATTCCAATTAATTTAAATCTGTAGCAGAATCAGTTTGAAATGGGTCAGAAATTAATTTCACATAATATGCAGAAGTTCCTGGAAAGCATGAGAATCTCTAAGTTGACTTGGTGAGCTCAGAAGAGTGGGCTTTCTCCCTTTAGGTCTGTTTTACTTACCTTATTTACCATTTTTTGAAATTCTGCTTCTGGCATTGACCATGTGTTTTAATATTACACATACTAGTAGCAAAAAAAAAAAAAAAAAGGAAAGGTTTTGTTTCAAATGTACATTTTGCAGAGGTGTTTCCAAACCCAGTATGATACCATGGAACAAGCCATGACAGAAAATTAGAGTCATCATAAATCTTGCTGTTCTCTCTTCCTTTCACAAGCTTTGGCTCCTGCCTTCCCACTGTATGCACGACAACTATTACAGATGGATCAAGAAGTCAAAAGGTCTTACCACCTTTCAGCAAACTGCTAATTAATGGCATATTAGTGTTCTCAGTCAGGCAAACAGAGAAAACATTGTGAGTAGTAAATCACTTTTGACTACACTACATGGGAACTCACTCACAAATGGCTAAGCAGAAGGTCAGCCTTTTGTGAAGGTTCAAAATAGGGTAAAAACTCGGAGCTCTGAATTCACAGCAGGAGACCTTCATCTTACAGCCACTCTGCCCCGGCATCTTTTATGTGTAAACAGCAAGCAGGAATTCTTAACTAAAACAAAACGCTACACTGCATGCATAATGCCTCCCTCGGGGAGTTAAAAAGAGAGGACAAATTACATGTGACAGATGTTAGCTACATCACTTAACACACCACTGAAAGGCGTTCAGGGTATATCAGAAAGGTATAGTGTAATATGAGATGCACCTGAGCAAGCTCTGAATGAGAAACTTGACACACAAACCCCGGAAGAGCACGATACTCTTATGGTTATCCTGCTACTGGGTCCCAGAGGAGATTATTTAGAGCTGACATATGCTTTCATTCAGGTCACTGCACTGGGTCATGGAGAAAGGGTTTTGGGTAGTATGCATGTAGGCTCTGCTTCATCGACAAAATCCTCCTCTTCCCAGGCCGTTTCATCTAAAAAGCAGATTCAGTGAGAGATTAAGACATCTAAGATGAGGTATCTACTTCTGTACCAGATGTGCAAGTTCCAACTTTACTCAAAGGAGCTCTATTCAGTCACTGGGTTCTGAATAATGATTCAGACAAGTGTAGATGTTTATTTTAAGGTGCTAGAATTGTGCCCTAGGCTTCACTAACTAGGTGTGCTATTCAGTTACCTAAAAACCGTCCTGTGGTGCCATCTGAACTTCTCTGAGATAATTTGCCTGCCCTATAGATGCTGCTTCAGAGTCCTATGGGTCTCCTGTAAACCCTCAGTCAAACTACCCATCCCAAATGGATGTTTAGGGAACTGAATCAAATCCTGGCTGTCCACTGGGTGTGGCAGAAACTGAGATTCCTTGCTCATGTGTCAACATACTCACACAGACACCTAAATGCAAGGACCTCAAGGTAGAAACTATTCTTATCTCTTCTCTCCCTATCCAGAGCCAAGGCACAGACGAAACTTTGTCCTATTATTTCCTTATGCCTCAGGTTTCCACGAAATAAAATGTGGCCCCACACAATGGAAAAGGAGCCCTGCTGAGGGACAAGAGGTGTCTGATTTGCCTGACAGTGAGGGCCAGAATGAGTGGACACCAAAGGAGATTACACAGGGTAGATGAGAAAAACCAAGCAAATATGATGAGGAAACAGTCTGAGAGTCTCAAGACGAGGTTGCCACCATCAAATAGAAGAAAGAAGTGAACTTTTATAACATATATAGTGTATATATGTATATAGTCCATATTGTATGACTAGGTAATATTACATAGCACATTATATGTCAACTCTTTGCACACATTTGTGGTGAATGCTTTGCCTGCTTTTTTTACATTTTACCCTTATGTTTCATATGTGCATGTACTACAAAGTATTATTTTCCTGTTGTTAATATATACCCCCTTTAGTAACCTAAATTCAGTAATACATACCTCACATTCTGTTCTTATAGCAAGTAGATAACTTATGGATTAAATTTGTTAATTTTCATTGTGATTGGTTGAAGAAGTAATATTGAATAACTCCATTACATTAATTAGTACATGGGTCATCATTGTAATGTCTACGAATTGCATAAAACCCACTTGGGTAACCTGGACCTGTTGTGGCCTTCTGTTGAAGCCTGGAAGGGAAGAGAGATAATGTTTATGTCCAAAACAGTGATAGCTGGATAAGTCTGGAGCCAGCCAAGAATTGTTGGTAAGAACGTGCTGGGAGAAAGGACAGGATGTGGCTGGAGCAGGGGCCATAAGGAGGTGGGGCAGCACTTTTCCAGAACAAATGTTCTTGTTCTGTTTTCCGGAGATAACAGCACAGTGCAGGTGCAGGAATGAGGCTGAGAAATGGGCATGGACTGTAAGGGGGGGTCAAGACCACCCAAGATCCCTGAAACCCTCTGACCCATTTCCAGAAAAGTCAGCAGAATGGTCTGTACATGGTGATTGATTTTCATAGAAAGCAAGAAACTTATCTCCAGGGTGGGGAAAACATCTGGAAAAGGTACCCAGGACCTTGGACATCCCATCAGCTGGATTCATGCTGGAGCCAGGATTGGTGATCTCTCTTACTTTCATTCTTCCTGTCACTTTCTCTTCCCCTCTTTATTTCCTTCCACCCTACCCGTTTATCCAAAAACCACTGCTGTGTACTTATACTAGGAGATCAGGGACTAACTTATACTGATTTCCATGTCAAGTATGTAATTTACTAATAAAACTTTGTAAGCTTTTGCAGACCCTCTGACTTTTGTCATTCCTTTTCATCAGGAGCATCTATGAATCTTGTGTACTCCTTGAGGGTGAGGCATCACACTGCTCTGTTCTTACCAGCTGTTGCATGCTAAAATCTTGTATTGGAGTGGATCTTATGAGTTACATGGGTTGTGCCAGTTTGTTTGTATTCTCTCTGCATTTCCTTGGCTCTTGTGCCACAGGGCTGATTCTTCCCAGAATTTTCCAAACTCCACTATATGAGCAGCAATGTTTATCTGATTGCATCTTGTGCAGTAGGATAGCATCAAGCCTACTGCAAATGTAAGTGTAAGATCATGTGTAAGGATTGCTGATATTATGTTTCTCCCTTGCACAGGAGAAAGGTGTGTGATTGTTTGTCCAGGAAAGTTGAAAATATATCTTGGGTGATTTGAGCACAGCAGTAATTTCTGTCTATAAATTTCTCAAAGAGTAAGTGATTGTTGCTTGTCTTCAAGTGTCTGTACTCTGATGTTCTTCTCTGAAAAGCTAAAATAATAATATCACTCTACTGTCTCTAAGGGCTGTCAACATTTTGAAGTCCAAGTTAGAAGGAAAAAGGTTTCAAACCACATCTGGCTTTTCCTGAGCATTTCTCTACTTCAGTCATCATATTCTTCTACTTAAAATGAGCTGGTTTTTCCCCCTTGTTTCTCTTTCTAGATGTGTAAAAGGAGGAAATAACTGTTTGTATGTCTTGAGAAGTAGCAAAAGTGTCTGTCTGCAAAATGCTGCCTTATTCTGCAGTGATTATTTTTCTCCTTTGCAATAGTAGCTGTCCTATGAAAGAGTAACAGATTTGTAGCTACCCTTTTAATATGATTAAATCCTGCTATTGAATTCAGACATAAATCCTTGAGGGAAGAGGGCAACATATTTGGAGTATTATCATCCTGTTGTAAGTGTGGGAGCGACTAATTCCTCCAGTGGAGTTTCCTGTGCATTCTTTTGAGTTTTCACTGAAGATTTCTGTGAAAATAATTTTACAATCTCTTAACTGTGTCTGTTTTGATTTCTTCAGGTGAATTGGAATGGAATGACAACACCTGCTGGCAGCTCATAAACCAGATTAAGCTTGAAACCTGCTTCTTTCTGCTGTTTGCCTTCTAGCAAGTTCAAGGAGGATGAATCTACTCCACCTTGTCAAAGCAAGGCTTTAGTGATAGGAGCAGCTAAGAAAGTGATCAGGAAAAAATATGGGAAAATAAGAAGTCACTGATTGGAGAATAAAGGGGTGAAGGGCTTAGGTATGTTTGAATCATTTCCAGTAATAAAGTTCCTAACTACTCCTTAATACAGCTGATTCACTGTCACTCGACTTCTGAGCACCATTAATGCCCAGTTTAAAATATCTATGAGATGGATTACTGTACTAAATACTTTACAGTACTGGGTTTACGGTCAGGATTTAGTGGAAAGCTTCTTTCTCCTATAAATCATGCTATGAATATTGATTGTGGTAACTTCTACTTACCTAAAAGTTTTATGAGGCTTTAAAAAAAAAAAAAAAAAAAAAAGTACTGACTGTTTTGGTGGAAAAGATCCTTTCCCAGAAACTAATCTGAGGAACATCTCTAAAATATGCCAGTTTAGTGTTTATATAGTTAAGAACGACTCTATAACAAAGTGCTGCCAGTCCAGACCAATTTATTATATGGTGCAGAAGTGTTAAACTGCCTTAAATCAATAGTTAAGAAGACAGGAGAGTGCTTGGGTGTTATAAGTCATCATTTTAATGAAATATAGATTATTCCAAGACTATTAAACAAGTGGTTGGTGTCAGGAAAATTGTTCACTTTTTCAGTGCTAAACAAAACCATCTATTTTAATGCAGTAAAATCAATAAGCAGCTGAGACCTGCCATGTAACCTGAATGCCCAAGTAAATATATAGTTAGAACTCCCTATTGATGAGTAGATAGGTTACTGTTTGCATGTCCTGGTTACTAACTCTGATTAAAGGAAATGGTTTAGAGGAAGATCAAAAAAAAGGAAGAAGCAGGAAAAAAATATTTTGAGGTAACCACTTATTTTCTTAAACAGACAATTATTAACCTTCTTTTTCAGGAAATATTTTCCAAACTGCACAGATATTGGGGGCTGAGGATAATTCAGGAGTGGGGTAACTATTTCAATTTAGCACCTGAATTGAAGGAAAGTTAGGGAGACCAAGATTAAAATAAAATGTAATTTATAAAGATGCCTGAGGTTGCAAATAATTGGTTTCCAATGATGACCATAGTTTAACTTAATATTTTCAGGATTATCTTAAAAAAAAAAAAAATGTACAAAACTAGAGCAGGCTTGCAAACTCACCTCCCATCCATCAAAGTAAAAAAATCACATTCTATATCAGGATGAAACCAAAGCCCTTATTTTGTGAAACTGCCTCTTCTTTGGACGAGATCTTAGATTGCCAGAATGCTAAAACAGGCTGGAAAACCCGCAGTGAAGTCTCTCTTTAAAAAATAGGCCTTATATTGAAGGGTGTTTGTGGTGTAGCCTCTCTTCAGTATTTTATACTTTAAATTGAATTTCTCTGATTTTCTCTCTTTATAGAATAATTAAAAATTCACTTAGGTAAAGACAGAATTACTTTATAATATGGAATTTAGGGCATTCAGCTAGAGTGAAGAAGACTTTGATCTGAATCATATTAAGCAGAAGTTTGAAATGAGGTCTCTCATGGCTGAATACACTGGCACTTGGGTAGTTAGTTAATCACAGGACTTCTTTGCTTTGATCATTTCCATCATGAGGCTGAGAAAATTCCCAGTGCTTTACAGAGCTGGCTGTTCTTCTTAAAATTTCCACTTGGAAAAATCAGAATTTTTCAGTGTAAGCCCTGGTTCAGATTTGTCCCCTTAGCCTTGCTGTGGTTCACTAAATCACATCCCACCCTGTTTCCTCCGCCTCCAGCTCCTGTTGACGCTGCCTGCTAGTAAAGCATGGCTCAAGAATACATCATTGTGTGACTGCCACTTGGCAAATTGCAACTCCTGAAGGCACACAGCTGAAAAACTCCTAAAGAGAAAGCATTACACAAATCTCTATCTTGGCCCATTGGTCTGCATTCACATTTCAACAGGACAATCATTAAGGCATTGTGTTAGGTTCCATTTGCAGCTGGCTGTCCCTGAACAGAGTTCAAGGGCAGTCCCTGACTTGAAGGAAAACTGAGATTTTTTAAAAATATGCTTGAAGGCAAGCACCCAGAGTTTCAAGTTGTTATTTTTGGTAACTAAAGGTACCTATTTTTGCAGATCATTTGCTAAAATGCAGACATCTAGTGCTATTTTACATGTCCTAAAATATTTTACCTTGACACTGGTCATAGATGAAGGATTAATGATTCTCAGTAGGAAGAGTGTTCCTTACCTAGAGCAACCAGTGAACAGATATTGTGACATTGTTCCTGTAAGCAAACCTGGCAAAGTCTCTCCACACAGCCCAATTAGCATGTTTAAGGGATCATTTTAAAAGCATAGTTCCAGGAATGTAGAGAAGACATGACCTTCCATAAAATTTTTTTCTGCTATTTCAGTTATTGATGAAATGAATATAAAGCAGTACAAAAACATATAGCCAAACAGCTCATTTCTTTCTTTGCTCTATTTTTTCCTTGCCATAATGCATCACTATACTTTTAAATTAAGCCCAGCAGGTAGGAAGATCCTATACCCGTTTTCAAATAAGATAATTTGTCCCTGCATTACAGCATGTTTCTTTGATATGGTTTCTTTCAGGGCTTAGCCCTGCTGCTTCCTGAAAGATGAGTTAAAGATCCTTTGGAATAAATCCTAATGACTGCCTAAGTAAATGCTTTTTACAGAGATGTGTGAAGTTAAATTTCACTTTTCCCTGACATCTAATTCTGAGATGTCCTTATCCTGAAACACGGATTTTCCCCCCCTCTTTTCTTCTGATATATTCCTTTCTCTCATTAAAGGCGTTTTACTTAAAGCTGATTGCCTTCAGCAATAATGGCATCTTGAAAAACTATAGATGAGAAAAATACACTGCTCAAATTTCTTATGCCAGTAGCTGCAGATTGAATACAAGAGGCAAAGTTGTGCCAGGTGTTCATGCAGAGAATAAAGATAAAACTTCTTGTTCTTCCATCATTTTCCATTCTCAAGGACTGGGTAAAAACTTTTCTTAGAGGACAAAGCTGATAGAAAGGGAATAGCAGAGCCAGCTCTGGGGCTGGGAGAGGCAACTGAAGAGCCCCAGTACCCCTTTAGCTGCAAGAAGCTAATCTGCTGCAGGGTGTGCAAGCAGAGAGCTGTTCTTTGAAAATGACATCTTCTCCCTGTGTGTTTTCTTGCAGAGGCTCTGTGCTCTGAACCAAACACGAGCAGATGATTTGAATGAGACAGGACTGATTAGAGTAGTCAGTTTTACCTTATTCCTCTGCTTGACTGGAGAAAATGACGGTAAATTCCTGTCTCACAGTTCTCATTCATCATGAGTTTCGTTACAGAAGGAGTTCTAAGAAAATTATTCTTTTGTCCAGCAGAATAGCATTTTGGCAGCTCCCTGCTCTTTCCTTTTATGCATTTGACACGTTTTACTTCAGCTAACTGAGGTGAAGTATGATATAAACAGTGTTTAGGACACAACTTTAAAGAATATTTTCCTCATTTTTCATTGTCTTTTCATCTCTAGAAGAAAACACAAGCACAAAAACTTTTTTTTTTTCCTTTCTCTATGGCTTTTCTTTCTTTTTAACCCTAAAATCCAGTCTTGTAATGCTGATAACACAGATTAGAACAAAAGGTCTATGGACAGTACATACTGAGAGAAACTCATGCAAAGTAACATCGTTGGGAACTGATGCACTGAATCAGCACTGGAAAAACCTTTATGGTTTCCAGGTAAAACAGGGTTCACTCATATGTTCACTTCCATATACCTGGCTTCATATGATCATTCTAGTGATTTTATCCATTGCCTTCTCATCGTGTGTTTCTCAGGTACTCAGCTGAAGATGTAAGTTTGGTTTTGACCTCTTTTCTATAAATGGTGTTTGAGGGTAGATTACCTGCCTCATTTCAGGAAAAATCTAGCTTGAATTTCCAAATTAATATAAAATCAAATTTGAAGTAAGCCCTCTCACAACAGTTGGGATAGCTTTGACCTTTCATTATTTTTTGTCCTTGTCAATTTCTGCTGGTTTGTAACATTAAGAACAAGCAGGGAACCAGCAATTTTTAATATGAGTGTTCTATCCTGTTGAGCTAAAAGTAACTCCTTACACAATAAACTATTTTTTTCTGTGTCTAAGGTTGCTGTATTAACATACAGGAGTTCCTCAAGGCAAAGATAAGAATAATAAAAGAAAGTTACACAAAATTGATGACAAAAATCTTGTCTAGTTCATAGAATCATAAAGTAGTTTTGATTGTAAGGGACTTTTAGAGTTTATCTAGTCCAGGGCCCCTACAATGAGCAGGGACTTCTTCAACCAGATCAGATCACTCAGACACTCATCCAACCAGACCTTGAATGTTTACAGGCAGCCACCACCTCTCTGGGTGACCTGTTCCTGAGTTTCATCATGAAAAATTTCTTCCTTGCGCCTGATCTAAATCTACTCTGTTTCAGTTTAAAGACATTGCCCTTTGTCCTGTTACTACACATTCTACCTGAAACTCCCATCAGCCCCCTTTAAATATTGAATTTATGTATTGCTCTACCTTTGCCATATCCTAACTGTTGCGCTATTGTTTTAGGTCACTGTAAGTATAAAACCTTGATTTCTACAAGGCTAACTCCTCTTCCTCTCCAAAACCAAAGAAATAAATAGTCAAAAATTAACAAGAAAACAAATAGGCAGCCATACGTCCTATTTATAAGAAAGAAGGATGTTTTCACCTGGCCCTCTGTGAAAATGATTCTATGGAGAAAGCTTAGGCTAGACTAGAAAGCACTTCATTAAGTAGAAAACTGTCTGGTTTTGCAACATTAAAGGCTGCAAAATGATCTCTGACAAATTCAGCAGCTAGAAATGCTGTAAACATTAAGTCTGAAAGTTGCATGGACCTGACACGTCAAAATTTAGTTTTAAATAGTAACCTTAATTTTACTTAATTTTTAGTTTCCTATACATTCATCCTTAGCAATATGACACAAGGCAACGTGTATGAAACACCATATAAACTCAATTTCCTTGTTTAGGAAACAGTGGCCAAACAAGCAAAGAAATGTCCATCTATCTATAACCTTTCACATATCCAGGACTAAAGGGGATGCCTTGTGAAGAAGAGAAGAAAAAGATGTCACAGAAATCCTTTGAGGCAGCCCTCCAACTTCCTGGAGTCTGTGCCCCAAAACCAGCTTGAACCCAAGGTTGTGCCTTTACAAGATTGAACACAGGTGCCATTTCTTCTCTCTCTGTGCACATTGTTCTGCTCTGATCGGGAAGCTCATCAGTACCAGATCTCAGCTGTCTTTCCATCTGCACTCACCCCAGATGTCTTTCACTGCTCAAGGAGATTCTCAGGATCTTGTGAAAGGTTGGTATCTGCCTAAGGAAGACCCCCTCATCTTTCCAGAGGTTTTGCAACATGGTTCCAAAACTTCAGGTTTTATACCGTAGTTTTGCTGCCAGAACAATGCTTCAATTAACTTCTCTGCTATAACAGGACGTGAGTTCCTTATATCCATTTTATGGATATACTGTTTAGAAATACATTGGTATATGTGATGAATGAGTGTTTTAAGAAGAAATAGATTTTCAGATAAGACTACGTTTTAGCTCGCAGTACGAGGGAAGATAATTTAAATTCTATGATGCGTGAATCAGTGCACTAGAGGCATACAAATGAAGAGAAAATTGGGTCAGTCTTCCACTCTAAAAGCAAGTTAAGCAGCTAGACAAAGATGTATGTGAACAAATTGTTTAGCAACATTCATCCTTTTGAAGGGCCTGCTTCATCATTTCATTGTGCCATCTTTGTCTTGGGACATCTGCTGAAGCTGCAGTTTCAAAGATGTTCCTCCTGAAAAAGGAACAACATAGGGTAAAAAGAAAAAAAAAGAAAACAAAACCAAAAAAAACACAGAGTCCCCCCTCCACCCCCCGACACATGCAAANAAAAAAAAAAAAAAAAGAAAAGAGGAAGTGAGACAGAATTGTGTAGGTTAAAAATATATAACAAAATGTTAAAAACTGAAGAGCTGAGTGAGTGAAAATTTCTCACACTGTTTTTGGAATACTGATGTAGGCTTCACCAAACAGATGAATGATGTTTATTTTATTTGACACGGTGGTCTGCAGATTCTGGAGAGAAATGTGCTCCAGGTTGTGCCTGTTTAAGGAACAAATAGCCTACATGTACCTCTGGCTGGGGTAACACTGTATGGTAGAAATAAAAATAGAACAACATTAAAATAATTGAAAAATAGTAACTTTTTCAATAAATATGTCTAAACACAATATAATTTTTAAGACATAATTCATGTTGACTGAAGTATTTTGGAGATGAGATGAGGTGACAGGACAGGATAGGACAGGACAGGACAGAAGAGAGAAAGGTTCTGACTCAAAAAGGGCCTCTCTTCTCAAGGATTCAAAATATCAGGGTATTTTACCTTACCCATAGACAGATAGCAAATCTACTCTTCTCATTATTTTGATCTTGGTGACATATGAACATACATCTGTATTACTACTACTCTTTATTAAGGCATGCTGTAGATAACGACTGGTCCCACAGATATTTTCTTACCTTATCTGCATGTAAGTACATGAATTAATTGATTTTTAATAAATGCACCAAATTTTCAAAGGCTTCAGAATTTGGTTCCACTTCACTGGCATCATCTTAGAACTTGTACAGAAAAAAAATTCCTTGAGATTCAGATGAAGCCAAATAAGATGATGTACATTTGTCTCTAAAGTCTCATTCAATAGTTTAAAATATTTAGTTTGAATGTTATTTCTTTGTCAGGATGTGATTTTCGCTGGCAAGAAGTTAATTGTTCATACAAGCAAAACACTATTGTGTTAATTTAAACTCTCAATCATTTCTTCTCTTTGCCTAAGAGTATTGATCACTGCAATAAGAATGTAACTGATACTTAATGACATTACCTGAAAGCTCAACACCATTAGAAAAATAACATGTAAATGGATGTTTATTATTGTAAACATTGTCTCCAGTTTGTGTACGTCACAGAATAGAGATGTTTTTGTACAGAGTTGTGTACACTAAGGTTTTTTTTCTTGTTCACAGTTACTATTTAATCAATAATGAATGGACATAATAATCTTCCACAGCTCAGTTTAACCTTTTGCAAACTCAATTTGTGAAATATTTAGAAGAACTAAAATTCATTCTTATATACTTATTATTAATGTTATCTATAATTTCATTCCCTGTCTCTTAAGCAAATTGCAAGAGAACTTGTCTTATTTTCTTTCAGTAAATTATTAAAATACAGGAATAATTTATCCAGATCATTTTCATCCTAATTTGCACATCAATATATTTACTGTTCACGTTGTCTTTTCAGTTGTCAGACACATGAAATTTTCTCTGCTCTTTGACTGCATAACTGAAATTTATGAAAGAGAATAATAACAAATAAGTGGATAATGGATAATGTGTGTTGGATGCACATTTTGGCACAGTGCAGTAATATGTGTTCAAATGCATAAAGCTTTTGAAATCTGTGGGCTTGTTCATAATAAATCACTTGCCTTGATATCACAAAAAGCTAATCACCAATAACAGGCAAATATAATACAATGCCTAAAATAAGAAGTGCTTTCATTTCTTAAAATGCATGCTAGTTTTTATTTTTGTTTTGAAATGTTTCCTTGTTCTTGTAGCTCCAGAGAAATAGAATCCATGAGTAACATTTGTGAACAGTTTGAGTTCTGCTGCTGAAGGAGCCTATACAATTAATTATTTCCCCTCTCAGCAGCACATTAGCATTAACACATTGAATATGTTATGACAAAGCCTGTCGTCTCGAGAGTCACCACAGAATGCAGCTCTGTCATTAAGTTTGTCATTGACAGATTTCGTGATAAGACTTGTCTTGTCTGAGTTTGAACCTCTTTGTATGACCTACCTGTCAAAGCTCTTATGTTTGTAGGGTTTTAATAGAGAGCAATAGACATTTCCAGGCAGCTATTCACACAACCTGTGCTAGAAACAGCTGCCTCAGGAGATGGGAATCTCATCCTGAAAATGCCTATTTTTCTACTGACTGCAGTAAAGGACCCGACTTACCTGTGCCCATCTCTGGCACAGATGTCTGCACTGAGGTAGATGTCTAAATGTAGGAAATATGAATCTTATTCCTTTTGTTCTGGACAATCATTTCACATGATTTTCCTGACTCATATTTGTTCTGAGTCGTGTTGTTCAGCTACAGACTTTGATGACTCTAAAGGATCATTATCAGGATGAGGCAGGAGCAGGGCTTCACAGTCCTTAGAAATCAAAGGACTGGCAAGGTTGCAAATTTGCTGACAATGTGGAGATTTAGCCCTGAGTGTTAAGAGCATCCTCAAGGTGAATGTCTGCATGTGAATGTGATAAGCAGTGAGGATTTGCAAGAACTATTGAATGCAAGGGAATAATAATAATAATTAAAAATTAAATGGCAGCATAAGAAAGGTTTTGTGAATACCCTCGTTGCTTTGAGTGCCTTATTTCACCCACAGTAGGATATGGGTTTGGTGGGGAGCCAGCTATATATATTTGAGGCAAGTTGTTCCCTTTCTATGTTCCTGTCAACCTTCTGTTTGACTCATAGGCAGCTTACAGGGATCTATCTTCTGTGCCATTGTTGGTGTGAGTTAGGAAATGATATCTGCAAAAGAATAGGCAGAATGAAAGTCTTTAGGAAAAGCAGGAAAGCTCCCTCATTTCCATGGAGAAATGTTCTTAGGCAGAGTTTGCAACTTATGTTTGACTTAAGCTTTGACAAAAGTCGACTATGAGATTTCTCTCTGATGTTTGTCTGATTGTGAAATCTGATTATTAGGTAATACAAACTCACTGAAGGTATTCTCTATCCACCTCTGTAGATCTCTATCTAAGGGCAGCAAACATTTTTGTAAACCAAGAGGGTTTGCTTTTCAGATTTGCTAATTCAGCACAAGAGTAATGCGTTGTCTTCCAGTGAATCAAAAAATCTTGTCTAGAATTACTGCGTGTCACCCACATTCTCCTCATAAGTCATATTAGATAAGTAAAACATCTTTTAATCTCCAGAATCTCCCCTGTTATCCTTAACTGTTTAGCAGCAGTCCAGTTGCCAGGAATAAGCAACAAAAAGTATGTCAGTAACTTCATTTCTTACTGCTGGTCAGGTTAAGGACATCAATAGTTAAAGTAATAGTTTAATCATAAGAGTGTTCTGCCATGGGTAAGTGAAAATAATTAAAAATAGCTAAAAGAAATGAAGATTTAATTTAAATAACTTTTAACTGAAGAGAAATTTAAAAAAAAAAAAAAAACAGAAAATAAAAGGAACAGTAATACAACAAACTTTAACAGAGTGACTTTAAAGTATCCTTTGCATGCCTCTCAGGAGAAATTTAGTGATCATCTATGCTGAGAGGTGAAATGTGCTAGAGTATGACAAGTACTTTATTTCGTATTTTGTCATTGTTTGTAATTTAGTGTGTCATAGATAATTGAAAAAAAAAATTGAAAAAATTTAAAAAATTATCATTTGCAGATGATAATTGATTTTATTTAAGGATAGTCTAATCTAGTGCTCCATGAATAGCTCTAACAATTTTGTAAAAGGGTAAATATGAATAATCCTAACATAGTCTTGTAAAAAACCAAAATACATCTCAGAAAAGAAAGAAAAAAAAAAAAGGATAAACTCACAGCAAGCAAATTGATGAATACCAAATATCTTACATATAAAATTAAGTACCATTATTTCTCCTTTTAGATCAATGTCAGCTTGTATCTCTTCTCCCAGAGTATAAAGGTATTTGTTGATTACCAGGGAAGACTGTTAGTGTTTGAAATTGCAATAACATTTCAACAAACCAATGTAATCACTGACTGGAAAATGTCAACAAATCCCTTGTCAGAGCTTTACAACCAAATCTAGACAACATATGTTGAAGTTCTTTCGACATTTCCATCTGAACTGGGACTCTGCTGTTTCCTGAACTGCCTTGGCCTAGCAAATATCTTTAAGGAGTTGTAGAATACTGAGGAAGAAGGCAGAGAACAAGATCTTTTCTCAGTTCTATAATCCTCTCATTGTCAATCTTTGATTAGCTCAAAACTGACACAGTCTGCCTCGTTAATGCTTTAGGTTCCTGGGGAGTGATCTGCGCTGACAGACACTGTGGCACTGTAATTCTCTTTAGCTTAGTACTTACACTGTCTTTGTCTTTGTGGTGAAATGTTCTCAGCAAAGCTGTAAAATGTGTTAGTCTTTTATTCAGTCAATTTTCTGAGATACCTCTTTGACTTCATTGACTTTTAACGGGAGTAAAATTCTATTTCAAGTAAGTTCTGACTTTACTATTCAAAAAAAAAATTTCTTTAGTCAGTGTAGGCTTTTTCAAACTTAAATGATCCTTAAAGTGTGGATTTGCATTTATATAGCAGGAGACATGGGCATTTTTCTTTAATGATACAGGTCTCTGCTTTTTCAGCTGATGAGGAAGACCCAGAAAAACAAAAATTACATATAGTTCATGTGAGAATGACTTGTTAAATTACCAATTGCAAGCAATGGAAAACCAACTTAGATTTCCTGGGGAGTTTAAGCTTTTCAGTTTTGTCATTGTTGATTAACAAATTATGATGTTGATTAAGAATGAAAAATATGATGCAGGACCTTCTTAGAAAGGAATACAGAACTTTTTTTAAATTTTAATTATTATTATTCAGTGCATTCATATTGCTTAATGCTGATACTCCCATATCTCAAAAGGGATAATGTCAAAAGCAAAGTTACAAGGGGGAAACAAAAATAACCCAAAAAATACCCTCAGCTATACAGAAGAGTTACCGTTCAAGGAGTTGTGTAGATTTCACCTTGGAAGAGGAAAATGGAAACTGTGAATGCTGTGAAATAAGTGCAGGCAGCATGGTGTCACTATCAGAGTGCTGAGCTGAACTGGGAACATGACAGGAAATTTGTTTCAAAGAGAAAATAATTAAACTGAGGAACTCATTGTAAGACTCTGTAAAGGCCAAAAATAAAATTGAATTAAAGAATGATTAAGCGTTCTCATGAAGAAAAAGTCTGTGAAAGGTTATTAAGCACAAAGCAGTGCAGAAGCACTCCAGCTCCAGAGCACCCTGTGACACAAAATTCTGGACAGCTGGAAGTAAACATCATTCTCCTTTTCCCTTGCTCCTGTCCTGTATTCAGTCTCCAGCTGGATGCTGCTTTCCCCTGTCAGAAGTTTAGGTACTGAGGCACAAATGGTTTAACTCAGTACCTGGTCTGCCATGTCATTAATCAGCAGCACTGTGCCCCAGACCATTATCCCTACGCCTGTTTCATTTAGGAATAAGGATTAAATTGGGATCAAGCATGTTGGGAACACCATGGGTTTTGTCTGTGTGATAAATGGAGCATCACCTTCTTTTTCTGAGATGCTGTCAGACAGGAACAACTTTCCCTCTCATTCAGTAGCTGCGTTCTGAAAACTCGTGGTCCAGCACATGGGAAATCTGCCTCTCAGTGACTCTCTGGGTGGTGTGGAAAACTCAGATCTGAAGCTATGGTCTGCAAGAGGAAGCTCTCTGCTTTGGCATTCTCCCATACCTTCTGTACTCAGTGCTAAGGCTTACCCACAGATATCAGATAATAACCTGGTGGTCAAGCTGCTGATCATGCGGAGCTTGCTGGGTTTATTTTCAAGCATTATGTTTTAGTCAACAGCTGATTAAAGTTAAGTAAGTAATCATTAGTTTGAATGCAGGATAGAATCCCTCAGGAAAGCCTTGAATGTGTTGATTAAGATGTTCTGTGAAATGTTTGATTTGAATAGTCTCACAAGGAGGACCATGCTCTGAATAACTCAGCTAGCCACTATCAGAAGCACAGAAAACAACACAGAAAGCTGTTCTGGGCTCTGAAACCTGATAAGAGGATGCTTTCTGTTTTGATACTCGGATGAAAAAAACTAGAAACTTCCTGGTATGGATTTGATTAGTCTGAACATCACTTTCATGTAATAAGAAGCTGAAATGATAAATTCCTGTTATGATGTTCTGCTATTGTTATGAGACAGATAATTACAGATATCTCTTAACTTCAGTTAAGATATGAACTAGTTCATAATTAATATTTGAAGAGGGAAAAATAATAATCTTACTAATTCTACTTTCTGGCAGTACTGAAGGTCCTTCCCTACAGCTTTTACGGATTCAATGAATTTGTTTTATCTCAGACTTCCCATTCATTCATATCAGTAAAATTGCTAGGTTTTCAATAGAGCTGTTATTTACCTATTTACCTGGAATGCAAGTGAGTTCCTGATGATACACTGTGTTTCCAGAAACACCCATTAATATCTAGTAACTCTTTCCTTAATGTTAATTTCATTTCATGTTATTGTATCTTTAAAACAGGATATATATGCTTTTTCTTCATATGCTCTTTCACTTTAATTTAGGGCATGAGGAAGGAAAAAATTAATGTATAAAAAAGCATTCTGATCTAATTGTTTTTGTCCAGGTCTACTACTAAAATTGACTATTGTGAACACTAGACATAATTATGACTCTAATTAAAATTTTAAATAAATAAGCACTCTATATCAAAAGTCAAATTATAATAATGTGATTTTACTGAAGCAGGGCAAATACACAGTGCACTGAGTCTTTGCATGAATTATACATGAGACTCTATGGATGACTTACCCTAATTTGAAGAACCCAAGAGAATAAATAAAAATACTGTAACTAGATTTCTGTGAGGGGAGAACAACATATTTCAGATTAGTGATCATTCTTTAACATTGACGTTGGTACTTTGTAACTATGTGCTGGAAAAATGCCTCATGTTGAAAGTTGGTTTTGCCGCCTGCATGTTAAATAAACCTTGGATTCTTCCCTCACTTCATGCCCTTATTTTCCTCTCTGTATGTTTATTCCCAGCTCTTTGTAATTTGCTTTGAGGAAAAATCATTCTTTTTAATGGGATTCTGAAATGCCATTGTAGAAATGAGAAATAAAATGTTTAAAAGCATGAATCCTGGAGATAAACACAAGAGACATGTACAGATCTAAAAACTGAAGATCAAGCAAAAGAAATTGTGCTGACAGTTGCTTCACTGATAGATATTTGGGCTTCAAAATGCAAACCATCAAGGACCACATATCCCAGATGCCAGCTTCCTCAGGCTGTTTGTACTTTTATTTTTTAGCTAAGGCTTCACATCTACTAGATACAAGGTCAAGAGCCCCACTTTTTCACAAGTTTATTTGCTGACTCCTCATTTCAGAGATGACCAGGAACATAACACATGGAGTGTCCCTCTAAGAGTTTTCCCTTTCCCCCTCCTATTAGATGGAGTGCTGGGTGTGGTCTTCTAAGAAATGCTAAAGCCCCTTAAATTTTGAGGCATTTTAGCTTTTGCTGTTCTCATCTCCATCCTCTCCAGGCTGGGTAGTTTTTTGGTGCTCTAGCAGGAATGTGAACTCAGCAGCTGCATTTCAGGCAATGGCAGCTAAAACCATTATTCATGGTCATGTGAAAGAGAATGAAGCTCAAGTTGTAGATTAAATACTAACAGGAGAGGAAGTAAGTCTGACTATTTGAAGGAGGGCAGATAATGCAAAAATGGTAAATAAAGCAAAATACTGGGCACTGAAGAGAACAGGGGTACAGAGAGGCGAGTATAAGATTGGGAAATGGTCTCCCACATATTTTCTGGTGTGATCTTCACCTTTCTGCAGCACAGATGGGTTCCTGCCCAGCATTCTACATCACCTGACAAAGAAGTCCATCCAGCACTGACCACGTGAAGGGTTCCCAACATCCAAAGGGCACAATCTCACACAGTCTCTCTCCTGTACCTTTTGCCTCCTTTTGGATTATTCTCCAAGAAGCTTTTTTCCAACCCTCAGTGTCTATGCCAGTACATGGTAATGCCTCAAATAGTTCTAGAGTTTAAGCAAATAACTTGCAAATAATTTAATGACGTTTTGCAAAGATACTTAGAGAAACAAACTGGGTCTATATTACCTACATTTTACTTAATTTACTTCCTGAACTCCACTGATCACCACGGAAACTCAGACCTCCCAGCTCTGACATAGACTTAAATGTGGATGTCTTGATTCCAAACTGAATGAGCAAAACCAGCTGAGAAAAGCTAGGAGAGACTAGAAAGGGCAGTTGAGATATCTGGGTGAGAAGAGAGGTTTTAGAAGGACACATGGGGTCAAAAAGCAAATTGCAAGAAGCAAACATATAAGATCTTGATATGATCTTGTTATAAACAATTTCTGTGTGTGTGTGTGTGTTCTGAAAGACTTCTAGATTTTCCACTTTGTACTGCAGGTTGAATTACCTAAAATAATTGACAAAAGAACATTCTCATTTCAGAAAGACAGTTACTAGAATCCTAGAGCCATAAAGAAAAGTCAAAATTTCTTCTCTCATTAAGAAAATCCCTTATTCAAATTTTTTACTTTGGTTAAAGAAAAAAAAAAAAAAAAGAAAAAGAAAAGCAAATTTCTTTCACTGTCCTCACTTTAACATAGTGGTTCCTAGGGGGACCTCAATAGAAAAACTTTTTGTTTCTGCAGCACTGTTAAATAAATGTAAATATAGACTAAAGCAGAGGAATGTTTATTTTTTCCATGATTTCCAGTGTACATATTTGGGAAGTTTACAACACTGTTTAGAGGAAGGGAAAGCAAGTAGAAACCATGTCTTAGTGGGCAACTCTCGGAGGCAGTGCTTCTGGACCCTAACATTAAATCTTTTGGTCAAGTTTGCTCACAGAAATTGAAAAAAACCCTTGAAAATGACAACAAAGACATCACCCACTACAAGTAGTCGCATTGTAAACTCAAGCAGAGATCAAAGAGGATGAGCTGAGTCAAACTCCTGAAAGATATTACCATGGTGGGTGAGAAAGAAACAAAGCAAGGTAAATATTTATCTAACATAAAATCACATGGATCTTGAAATACTGGTATTGCTGAGCTTTAAAAAGGAAGAAACAGAAACTGGGGAAATAAAGCTAAAAATGTGTCAGCAGAAAAATTAGTAGAACAGGGAGGAAAAATCTTGGAAAAAGTGGTGGATGAAAAAAATGTGTAATTCTTCAAAGGTTACCATCTTGACAGGGGCTATTGCTCCAACAGACACAAAATTTTCAGACAAAAGAAAAATACAAAAATTCATTGGGATTTCTTCCAAAGTGAGTCTCAGCATGACTACACCCAGAAATTCCCAGCTACAGACACAGAATCTCCTGAGCTGGAAGGGACCCACAAGGATCGTCGAGTCCAACTCCGTGAAGATGGACCAGGCTCTGCTCAGTTGTGTCAATAAGGCAAGAGGCAACGGGCAGGAACTGATGCACAGGAATTCCACCTAAATATAAGGGAGAATTTCTTTACTGTGCAGTGACCAAGCACTGAACAGGTTGGCCAAAGAGGGAGTGGAGTCTCCCCAACTCGAGATATTCAAGAACCATCTGTGGATGCAATTCTGTGTCACATGTTCTGGAATGACCCTCTTTAAGCAGGGAAATTGGACCAGATGACTCACTGTGGCACCTTCCAAACAGACTAATTCTGTAATTCTGTGATTCACATTCTTTGAGAATTGCTGAGCATGAAAATGCAGTGCCTATTTTCACTTAAAGGAACTTAAAAAGGAAACAACAAAGCAGAAGAGTGAAGCAGGTTTTTTTGATAATGATTTAAAATATACTTATCTTAAATCCAGCTAAGCATACATAAAATAAAATGAAATGCAGGTTTCCTTTATTTTTTAATTATAGATTTTTAGATTATTCAACAAGAGGTTCCAAAGTGGTCCTTTGACTTTTATCTTGAAGTGAAGAGTAGTAAAAAATTAGCAACAAGCATAAATTTTGAAATAATAATTAATGTGTGTATAGAAAGTTTGCAGCAATATTTTACATTACTTTTTTCAGGCTAGTTCATTTGTTTTCTGAAACAGTTTACAAGCTGCTGAAAAAAAAACCAACCCAAGTTTATTTAAGCCCTTCAGACTAATATTGATCTCCATAATGATGCATGGCCCATGCTTTCAGACTTTTGGATGACGAACATGCCAAAAATCATGGAATAATTATTCTATGGAAAAATCTTGCTGAGTGTTTAAATTCTTAGTAATGGGTCAAAATTTTCCCATCTCTTTAAATGAAATTCTGTTTCATTTAAAGGATTTCATTTCAGGATTCTGCATTTACCTGTCTTGGAGGTGGATTCTGTGCAAGCTTTTACATCAGAATATTTAAACAAGGTGCCCTTATTTCCCTGGTCAATGAAGTGGAATAAGAAACTATGGAGGAGGCTTCACCCAACCTGCTGAAGGTGTCTGCTCCTGAAGGAGATGGATCTTGCCTAAATGCTAAGTCTCCCCCTCAGGGATGGAATCTGGATATCTAGTTCAGATGTAGACATCCACACCACAGATGACTAAATTTAGAAGAACTTTATTCCACCCTTCATGTCTATAGTGGATTGAGAAGTGGACCAAGACACAGTTCTATGTTACAAAATTCTGAAGGTTGCATCTGCAAGGGAGATCTGTTCCCTTTAGGATAAACAACATTGGTTTTGCTTGAATAACCATCCACAACCCAGACTCTCTGTTCCTGCTCCAAAGAATCCTAAGTGGCAGCTGCTGTATCATACAATTTACAGAATGGTTTCATTCAAGCCAGAGCTCTAAAAAATTGCAGTGAGGAATGGAAAACCTACTGACTTATAAAATATTTACAGGTGTTAAAACAGTACAGGTCTGATATAGAAAAATCACCCCTTTTTGTGCTGTTTTTCATGCTGAGATAAAGAGGTTTTTTACCTGGTTGTCACATTGCTTTAGACATTTTTCATACATTTTGGAAGTCTGAGGAAATATGTCTTGATCTCTGTTTGGTTCTGCAACCCATAATCTTACTATCCCAAATTATGGAGAATTTCTTTCTATCTCTGTAGTTAAAGTATGCCAATCATAACAAGAATAACAAATGCTTAACATTTTTCCTGGTGTCCTTCCCATCATCATGTATAAATATTTACTGTCATTATTCCACTAACTTATCACCTTTCACATTATTAGTGAGAAGTCTGCATGGGATTGAAATTTGGAATCATATCAATGAATGACATACTTTACAATTGGGATAAATGAGAAACTGAAAAACATTATAATAGCAAAAAAAGAAATGCTACTTCATATTTCCATAGGGCATCACCCTTTGGAGCAACAATGACTTATCTCTGGACTCAGAAAAAGAGTATAGATCATTCTCTCTTTTTTTAAACACAATTTAATTTATAATGAGGACTCAGCTTCCCTTCCTCTGTGCTAGATAATCTTTGCTCTTCTGTTCTTGTATAATTTTTGCTGAGTCCGATTTGCATTTTTTATACAGGCAAAATTGAAACTACATAAGGTCACTTTCTGCAGGTGTGGTAGATGACATATAAGAAAAGCTTGGCATCTGCTTTGTGTGCTTTTTTTGAATTCCCATGCATACTTTTTGCAGGTCAAATTCTCAACTTTAGAGGCAAGTATCATTATGTTCTTATACCAGAAATATAATATAAAACTTTTATACTTAGGCAACTGAAAACTTCCTCCAAATGCTGCAAATAGAGCTATCTTCTTAAACGTATTTTTTATTGTAAGCTTATTCAAGATTCAGGACTGTGACTGTTCTATGATACATTAAAGATGAGCAGACATTGATTGGCTGGAATGGAGATTCAGCTTTAGATTATTAAAAGCAATTTCAAAGTGTAGTCAAATACTCACATGAAAATATTTGAACTAACTTAAGTTTTACTCTTATTCTGTCATTAAAAAAATCCTAAAAATTCTGCTCCTCCTTCCCACCTGTTCCTCTTTTCACCAAGACTAGAGATGGGAAAGCCGATGGGGAAATCCAGTGAGAAAAGAAAGTATTGATAAGACAAGTCAAGTGTTCATAAAACCTATCAGTTCAAATGTGAGCAAAAGGATACTCAATCTTTCATCATTCCTTGTGTTTCTCCTGTTATTTCACATGCAGTCTGAACATCGTCTTTACAAGAAGCTCTTTTCTCAATTTATTTCATTAGACAAATTAAAGAAAAGGTTTCTCCCAGTTCATGGAACTGCAGAATTATTTAGTCATTATTAAGTCATTATTAAGAGCAATAAGACACACACAGATTTACAGCAAATATGGCAATTGCACATCTCTTGTATCTAATGAAAAACTTTTTAATTTTCACTGCAAACCTCTAAGAGTTTTATTAAGTTCTACTGGGCATCCAGGAGCATGGAAACTCAACTATTACTTCTCTTCAAATGTTGCAAGAAGTTGGTGTGTTGAAGAAAAATGGTTCTTCTAGTTGAAAATTACACTTCTGTAATGATGAAAGCCCAAAGTCAAGCAAACATTGAGACATAAAAATTGCATTCAGAAAATAATCTTAGAGTGCAAAGGGCTTTATGCCTTAAGCAAGAACAACTCACTGTAGAGTATAATGGATATATCTGAAGAAAAATTTGATACATACACACTGTGTATGATGAGGTGCAGAAAAGTCAAGTCAAATGATGCTACAGTGATCACTATGATTTTCCTCTTCCTCTTTCCACCGTGTTCGTGTTGTGGATGGATCTTATTGTGGTTATAGCTTCCACATTAATATTTTCCAAAATTTCATTGTGGTGGATTGACCCTGGCTGGACACAATGTGCCCACCAAAGCTGCTCTGTTATTCCCTTCCTCATCTGAACAGGGGAGAGAAAATATAATGAAAGGCTCGTGGGTGGAGATAAGGGCAGGGAGAGATCAAAGAATCACAGAATGACAGAATCATTTAGCCTGGAAAAGACTGCCAAGGCCATCGAGTCCGACCTTTGACTGATCACCACCTTGTCAATTAAACCTCAGCACTGAGTGTCACATCCAGTTTCTTGAACACCACATGTGATGGTGACTCCACCTGGGCAGCTTGTTCCAATGCTTCTCAACCTTTTCAGTGAAGAAATTTCTCATGATGTCCAAATTGCTGTCAGCAATTGCCATCAGGGGCAAAATGGAGTTCACTCGGGGAAAATAATTTAATTTATTACCAAAGAAATGAGAGTAGAGTAAGGAGAAATAAAATTAAATCTTTAAAACCACTTCCTGTGACTCCCTCCCTCTGCCTCCTGTTTCCTAGGTTCAATTTCACTCCTGAATCCTCCACCTCAGGGAGTGGTGAATGGGAGTTATGACCAGTTCACCACGTTACCTCTGCTGCTCGTTGCTCCTCACACTCTTCCCCTGCTCCAGTGTGAGGTTCCTCCTGTGAGAGACAGTCCTGCATGAGCTTCTCCAATGTGAGTCCTTCCTGTGGGCTGCAGTTCTCCATGAGCTGCTCCAGCATGGGTCCTATCCATGGGGTGCAGTCCTTCAGGAGCAGGCTGGTCCAGAGCAGGTCCCCTGCGGGGTCACAAGTTCTGGCATCAAACCTGCTCCAGCATGGGCTCCTTTCTCCACAGGTCACAGGTCCATGCCAGGACCCTGCTCCAGTGAGGGCTTCCCACAAGGTCACAGCCTCCCCTGGGCATCCCCCTGCTCTGGTGTGGGGTCCTGGGGGGGCTGCAGGTGGATCTCTGCTCCCCCATGGACCTCCCTGGGCTGCAGGGGCACAGCTGCCTCATCATGGGCTGCACCAGGGGCTGCAGGGGAACCTCAGCTCTGGCCCCTGGAGCATCTCCTGCCTGTCCTTCTGCACTCACCTGGGTATCTGGAGAGCTGTTTCTCTCATAGATTCTCATTCCCATCCAGCTGCCGTTCCACAGCAGGGTTTTTTCCCCTCTTTATACCTGTTAACCCAGAGGCACTCCCACCACTGCTGATGGGCTCAGCCTTGGCCAGCAGTGGGTCCATCTTGGAGCCAGCTGATATTGACTGTGTCGGGCATGGGAGAACTTCCAACATCTTCTCATAGAAGCAGTCCCTGTAGCCTCCCTGCAACCAAAATCTTGTCACATAAACCAAATAGATTTAACTCTGTCACATAAACCAGATAGATTTATATAACTTACTTTTTTCAGGAGAAGGGCTATAATGAAAAAAAAGGATAGAATAAATTCTGTTTCATAACTAAAATGAGTGACATGGACATGCTTCTACAAGAGGAATGAGTGAGAACTGTATCAGCAAATAACAGCAAAATAAACTTACAGGAATTCCTCCAACCTTAAATGGAAGGGACCACATAAATCCTTCTTGCATTTTGAAATTCAGTTAACATGCTTAAATTGAAGATTTGCACACTGTGAGTTCTTCGTATCACCAGCAGAGAGGAGGGGACACTTCAGCCTGTTTTGGTCCCCACAAGATGTGACATTTCTGAGGTGGGAACTTAGACTGGGATTTGCCTACACAACAGTGAATGAACTGCTTATTTACACACTCCAAACAATCATAAGTTTTAGTTCCCTACCAGCAGCCTGCAAGCATTTTAAGTAGTGTCTTAACTGGACAGGAGAGAAACACCTGTTCTCTGGGCACTGAGATATATCTCTGTGTGAACAATAAAACCAAAACTATTAAAATGCTGCAGAACCTTCCTATTACTCTGCTGCCCTTATGAGCAGCAAATTCTCCCCAGAAAGAATAGAGTCCTTATTTAAGCATGTCATTTTGATACCTCAATTTAAATAAAATGTATTTAAATTAAACTCACAGCAAAAAAATACATTAAAAATCAAGCTTAATTTTAATAATGATTTTGCATGACTCTTTCCTCCCTTGTTGCTACCAAACTTTATTTTCCTGAAGTAAATAAACATGTTGAATTTAGAAAAAAATCTGTAAGGATACCACCCCTGTCAAGTTGCTATTGACCTTTGTCTCAGATTGACAAGAAACAGAAGGACAGCATGAGTTGTGATGCACCACTGTGAATTTTTACTATGGTGAAGCAGCATAGCAGGGACCACCCTCAAAAGAAGGCAGAGGAAAGTCTCCTTTCCTCATCAACTTGGCCTAAAGCAAAGAATAGAAAGTTAAAATTCTTTTAACAGAAGCAGTATTGAAGAGCTGAAAGCAATAAGTCAAATAAAGTGAGCCTAGGGAAAGTTGTTGTTGTAAATTCAAACTCAATTCATTTCACTGGCATGGCAATTTTTTTCCCATTTTATTTCATTGTTTTATCATTTCTCTCTTTCTAAAAAAAAAAAAAAAAGAAGTTAAACTCCCTGCTGGTAGTTTTCCATGTCATGAATAAATATTTTTATCGCTATTAGTTAACCATTAATGCTCAAAGCATACCAGATTATATAAAAATGTGCAGGAATAATCCTGCTTAAAAGAGCTTAAAGAATTATTTCTACATCTAGGAAACCAGCAGATGCATCAGTCTAAATGATTTCCCACTGCCAGAAATATAGAATATTTAAAATAATGTAAAATATCACTGTTTTCAATTTCCTGACATTTGTAGAAGGCTCATGTTAACCACTTAACTGTTTAACCTACCAGGTCAATCTGTCCCTTACAAATCACTTATTCTGGGGAGGAACATCAGAGTTCCTCAGATTCCATCAGATGATGGAANTCCTATTTTATTTATTTGTTTTATCATTTCTCTTTTTCTGAAAAAAAAAAAAAAAAAAGAAGTTAAACTCCCTGCTGGTAGTTTTCCATGTCATGAATAAATATTTTTATCGCTATTAGTTAACCATTAATGCTCAAAGCATACCAGATTATATAAAAATGTGCAGGAATAATCCTGCTTAAAAGAGCTTAAAGAATTATTTCTACATCTAGGAAACCAGCAGATGCATCAGTCTAAATGATTTCCCACTGCCAGAAATATAGAATATTTAAAATAATGTAAAATATCACTGTTTTCAATTTCCTGACATTTGTAGAAGGCTCATGTTAACCACTTAACTGTTTAACCTACCAGGTCAATCTGTCCCTTACAAATCACTTATTCTGGGGAGGAACATCAGAGTTCCTCAGATTCCATCAGATGATGGAATGCCTCATCAACTCTTTCATAAAACAAAAAAACTCATCAAGATTGGGAGAAACATTCCAGTTCAGTCTTGGGTGCCCTAATGATAAAGGCAAATGGAGAGGGAATAGAATTTCTTTAAAATCAATTTATTCCTTAAACACATTAGCAAAACTGTTGTTCCACCCCTTGTTTTCTTTTGTTTCTTTACNATGATATACTGATTTTCTAAGGAGAATAATTTTCTTTACTTGACTGACTGTTCCTCAGGTTTTCTTCTGTGGTTTTGCTTCCCTCTGCACTGCAGAAGAATCAAAAGTTTTCTAAGTACCATACAAAGGAGGTTTTTGTTCGTTTTTTTTCTTTCATATGCGAATAACTGTTGAGATTATTTACTGGAAGTGGTTGAGTCCCCTCCACTTTTCTTTCCATCTTCACTCCAAATGGCATCAATAGAACATTGCATTCTATTCTGTGGCTTAATCAAGTGTATTTCTTCTATATCAAGGAACTCTATATTGTCTTCCAATATCTAATATAACCATGCTCAAAAAATCTTTAAAAATGTTTAAACATGGTCCAGTTCTACACAAACCCATGAATTTTATTTTTGCTGTAAATAGTTTTCTGTTTTGAACGCATCCAAAACTGTCCAGACTTGAAAGAATGGAAGAGTTCAGAATCTAGCCCATTTCCAATGCCCAATGGATACAAAAATAAAAGTTAGATTTCTTCTCTTGATGGGTTTAACCAATTGGGATCTCTGATTTAATAACACAACAAACTCAACACAAAGCTGAGGTCTTTGCAGGTGTAATAGGGTGGCAGACTTATCTTCATTGCAGTTTTCTTATTAAGATGATACCAAGAAAAGAGAATGATACAACAGGGGAGATGACTTCTACTTCGAAATGGTTTGGAGATGTAACTCACAGAATCACAGAATGATTAGTGTGGTAAGGGATCTTAGCATTTAGATCCAAGCCCCCCAGCATGGGCAGGGAGCCTTCCATTAAACCAGGTTGCACAAAACCCCATCCAACCTGGCTTTGAACATCTCTGCAGATTCAATTATGGCTTTAGGTAAAGTATAAAAACTGTCTTTAAAGCAGGAAAGACAAAAAACTGACTTCCCATGGCAAATCTCGTGAGCACTAAGGGAGGATGACATGTTTCTCTCTAGTTTTTCTGTTCAACTCATCTGGTCATTGCAATGTCTTGCTGTAAGAGGGCATATGTGGCAGATGAGTGGTTGCAACCAGTTTCAAACTTGCTGAACAAATGTTCTGTAAATTATAATAACAAATATGACTGACAACTGTGACAGCTTCAAATTACTGGGTACTTGTGTTTTATATTTCTTTTTAAACTCCATTACCAAGGCTAAAGATCCTCCTCCTTTCTCTTCCCTTCTCCATCACCTTTTTCAGCCCACCCAAAAGGAATTGGATATCACTGGCTCTGGGCTAGCTGCTTTTTTCCAGTATATTCTCAGCTTATTTTCAGTACCAGCACAGAACTGTGCATTCTGGAGTACTGCTGTCCAATATCATATGGGTTGGTTTCCTTGGGAATAATAATTACCAGTGAGCTGCTAGCCAGGTATGGAAAAGAAAAAAAGAAAAAAGAAAAAAAAGAATGAAAATGTTTGCTTGAAACTGTTTTTAATTGAAAATCCAGTTTTTATCTGAATGCGGTCCTTTTACGGGCTTTCTCCACAATCTAGACATTCTCTGTCAAAGAACATCTAGAAATTTAGAAGTTTGGAGATTTTTGTTCTATAGAATTGAGCTGAAACATATCAATTAATCAAAGAATTATATTCAGACTGACAAACAGAAAATGACTGGAGAGGCAGATGGACAGTGTGATTCCATAAAATCTGTTTCCTCAGGAAACAATGTAAAATCAAGGCAGTGCCTGAGTAATGTCTGACTTTAGGAGCCTTATCGGCCAGGACGTTGGTTGTTATGTGACTGGCTTAGGAATGTCTAGCTCTGTAAATGCTCCACATCAGGCCCCAGGCTCCTCAAAGTTGGTTACTGTGACATTTTAATTTCTTTGAATTGTTGCTTAATCTAAAGTAGCTCACAATTACTTCAGTAGTAATAAGACTCTCAAAGTCTTCAAACAAAAGAAATAACTTTGAGACATTTTAGCTTAGATTTTGATTCCTAAAAATTAGAAATTGAATGCCCATATGCTTTACTTTTTGGTGTTCATTGGAAGGTTATCACCTTTAAAACATCCTTGGCCTGAGGAAAATATACGTATTCTGTTAATATAATGTACAAGACCCTTTGGAACTAAATAAAACTTTGATTTTTTGTTTGTTGAGTTAGTTTTATTATCAATCAAATAGATTTTTAACTGTCTGGTTCACTAAATTTAGCAAAAATAAATGCCAAATAGTATCTTTAGAAAATTTTCTTGAGGAACTTAGACTAGACCTGTGCTAGCAAATTGAACAGGGCAAAGAAATTAATGCAAACATTGCATCTTGATCACCTATGAAATTAAATAGGGAAGGTGTTCTTTGTGTTGTTATAGCCCTTGCCAACAAACAGCCTCCTAAATCTGTTTTCAAAATACGGTGACTTAACACAGACTGGGGATCTTTTCAGATAATTATTTGCTTTGTCTGTGACCATACAGCTGAAGAGGCTGAATTTAGTACCAGATACCATTAAAATTTCATATTCTGTAGTTATCATACACAGACCATTCTATTCACTCTGGCCTAAGTTCCAGAGGAGCAATCTTGAACGTGTTTCATAATGAATATACACAGCACAGAGGAGACAAAACGGGAAACTGGATCAGTAGGGTCAGAAGGGAACACCTAAAGTTTAAAGAAAAACCTAATTTGGAGCAGAAAGGGCATTATGAAACATGTAAGGAACCAAAAAGAAAGCTGTTGTGATCCAGTTTACACCCAGAAGAGCAAAGAAAATTATGCCTCTGTGTACAAACCCGAAAGCACTTGAAGGTTCAAAATATACCCAAAAACGAGATTAAAACCAAACGAGGTTAGACATTGGTGCCAAAAAATTGATGTATTTTATTTAACAGTAAAAGAGGCAAAGAGAAAAAAGAGAAAAGAAAGAAAAAGAAAGAAAGAAATAGAGAAAGAAGTGTGTGTGGGGGGATGGGGGAACAGGGAGGGAGTGACAGGGGTTAGGTGGAAGCATGTCACCCTTCCGAGGGTCCCAGCCATGTCTCATTGCTCCCCTCCATCTGGTCTTCTGGTGGTGAGGAACCCCCCCTGCCGTGGCCACGCCGCCACACGCCTCAGAGCATGGAATCCCATGGATTAATATACACCTTGGGCAGGTGGGAACGCCCACGTGCCTCCCTTACAGGGTGCCAGATTGACACTGTCCCTTGCAACACTGAGGGTCTGTTGCATCATCGCTCGTGCAGGGTCTGGGGACCCCTTTGGGAGGGCCTTTGATGGGCCATGTCACCCCCTCTGTCCTTCGTGTGGATGCAGCTTCTCCCTGGGTGAAGGGGTCCCTCAGCTGGGCTCCTCTGCCCAGTGGAGGACGGGTGGTCACTGTGCCTCTCACCAGAGGCTTTTCCAAGACACACCCAGAGCCTCTCTCCCCCCACCCTTTGGTGCCAGGGTCTGTTCGAGCCTGGCAGCTGATAGCCCTGGGGCTGTGGCCTCCACCCCAAAGGTGCTAAGCTCGATCCCTCTGAATGCATCCTTCTCCCCCAGCCCAGACCCGAGTCACTTTATCCTATCTGCATCAGCGAGTGGTGTGTAGGGCCTCACTCCTAAGGCCTATTCATGGTGAGGTAGTCTTCTCTGCAGCTTTTGTAACACAGTTTTAAAAGTCCTTCATGAAAATGTTTAAGTCTTAAACTATATTATTTCAGTCTCTGGCAGAAGCCAGAAAGCCAAAAGAGATCAGTAAGTGGCAAGAAAGAAGTGGGGGGGAACAAGAGCACCAGAATTAACAGCACAGGACAAAACCACTCAGAGACCTGTAGGAAATTTGAACTTTATTTGGAAAGTGGCATTTACCTCATTCACCTTCAATGAGACATTCAATTTTTCTTATTGAACATTATTTTTGTTACACAATTATGTTGCTTAATTAAAGGAAACATTATTAAATCAAAAGAAACAAAATAGAAAGAAAGGAATTGAAGATTTGAGATTTTAAAAAAACAGATACCTTCTTCCAAGCCTAATTTTGCCATTTATGAGCAATTCTTTGCTCCACTAGTAGCATGTAGTTGCTTAATGTATCATGTTATCCTGTTAATGAAAATGGTCAACACCCTCAGCTAAAATCTACCCACTCTGATAAGTCCACATACCTAAAATTCCCTTTTTCAAGCTCCTATGTGCCTTTTAAAAGGTCATTAGTGCACAGGGAGAACATTGGTCCAGCTGAGTGTGGAGAATACAGCCAATTAGTACAATTACAGACACCTTAGGCTTCAAGGTTTTTTTGTGTGATATCAAAGCTTTATTGAGAAAATAAGGGGGAATTAGGTAGAGGCAGGATTTGGCTGGACATGGTGAAAAATTAACAAGACTTACCAGCTCACAGAACAACACCTTCAGGGACATGGAGGGAATCTCACTATTAAGAATGTCTTAACCTAGAGAGGGACATTCTTCTCCTGCATATTAGGCATTTTGAAAAAGACAATATAATAAAAAATATAATAACACAATTTCAAAAATATAGTAAATACATATTTATACAAATAGCTGTAACATTTCTTCTTATCCCTTTACTTTGCATAAGACTTTTGAGATTAAATTCAAAGCCCTGCTTCAAAACCTGGCTGCACTGATGACACTGGAACTTTCTATGAGGCCGTGGGTATGCCCTGGACCACTTGTGACAACCAACAAATTTTACAACAAAACTGTGCATTATTTTATGCACCACACTACCTAATACACTACTGTTTTGTGCACTAGGAATAGTGTAAAATGGCGTTATAAGCAGCAACAGATAGGAACAGCAGCTTTGTCACTGTTACGTATTGTGCTCTGAAGGAAATGCTCTGTCCTCTGTACCCAAATTACTCTTTCTTGTTCTTCATTTCTCCATGGAATTAATAGTCTTACCCATGTCTCTGTATTTCAGTCAAGATCTGGAACATAGAAGAGAAAAACAAAGTCTGTGGAAATCCAGATAGACAGGACAAACTGTTTTTTGAAAGGGTCTGGTGATTTCTTCTGGCTTTGAAAACAACAGTAAAGTTCCCATTGACTTCACTACGGACACAAATATGCTTCTTTGTGTCATTCTCTGCCTCTTCTCTCTCTTCATTCATATGCATGAGCAGTACCTTAAGTCATCCATATTCACATTTAATTGAGTACTTTATGTCACAGACAGCATGTCTGCATCTACAATCCTATTGCACTGGTCCTACTGTGAAGACGTTTTCTCCCTTTCAAAAATATAATAAAAATCACTGCCAGCTTATGCTCAATCACAAATTATGCAAGCATGTCATGGTGTGACTGCAAATAATCCTCGTGGATTCACTGAACAAATTGCTGCAATTTTGTACCATTCTAAGTTCACCTCCTCTCAGGCTTCACAGAATTTATTTATCCCATGTGGTGCTACCCCCTATGCAGTTAGACATAGAAAACTGGTATTTTCTAGCTCCCATCTATCAGTGTTACTACTACATCTATACTAACATGTGGTACTGTGTTAGCAGGAACAGCAGCACAATTTTGGTGGTAGAAGTTACAGAAGAATCAGGAAAAACATGTTCCAAGTCTCTGACTCCAACCTGTTCAAAGGAGCTCCCTCAGACTTACATAAGCAGCTCAAAATCATCTGTTTTCTGCTTGGGTGGGTGAGGTAGTTAATTACGAATCTTCAATAAATTTAACTTGATAGTCATGGATCATACTGAACAATCTTCTGATCACTTTAGCTTTAATCCTAATCTTGGCTTTCCACCTGTTCTGTGAACAGAATTCAATTCTTTTGGTGTCATTGACGGCTGTGGTGGCAGATGTGTATCAAGAAATAGTAGTTTAATGGAGTAGAGGACCGGTTCTCCTCCTACTTCAGCTGGAGGTGAGAACTGGGAACTGCCAAAGCAAAGTAAGGTTTGTAATCTGCAGTAAGATCAAAAAGTATTGATCCACAATAGTCATTTCAAAAAATGAGTAGGAGATCTGCACAGGTATCACAGGTTGCACTTGTTGTTACCCTATGGTCTCTGATGACGTGTCCATGCCTCTGTCAAAAGGAACATCTGCTGCTCTTCTGGAAATATGTCATTTATCTGTCTATCTTCACTTTACCAATGTCGTTCCTTCTATTTTCATGGTTTCTTTTAAAACTCGCATCAAACTTGGAAATGCATCGCCTGTACAGCTATCACTGTCTTAGGTAGGCTATTTATATCAGAGACATACACAGTTATTTCTCCATTAGTTTTTTTTCTGTCCATCACTGAAACAGCTGAGGACTTTTAAATCAGAAAAAGCTCAAGAGAGTGGTTTTAGTATAGGTTCCAGGGTGGCACATGGGCTTGCACCAGGTGTCCTGAACCTTTATTGAAAGAGAAGCTGTATTACCAGGTGTCATGGTTTTTGCAGGGACAGAGTTAATTTTCTGTTTAGCAGCTGGTACAGGGCTGTGTTCTGGATTGAGTATAACACAGTGAAGTTTTGGTTGTTGCTATGTAGTGCTTACTCTAAATCAAGGACTTTCCAGTGTCTCAAACTCAACTATTGAGGAGCTGCTCAAAAAAGAGGGCAGGGAGCACAACCAGGACAGGTGATCCAAAATGGCCAAAGAGATATTCCATATAACATAGAATGTCATGCCCAATACATAAACTGGGGGAGTTTGCTGGGAGCCACTGATCACTGCTTGGGGAAGGGGGGCACATTGGTCATTGGGCAGTGAGCAACTGTGCTGTGCATCCCTTGTTTCTCTTGGGTTTTGTTACTCTCACTCTCCTTATAATTTCTATTATTATTATTATTAT
>VZTH01006753.1:517777-532247 GCA_013397815.1 Aleadryas rufinucha | reverse complement strand
GGTCACCCCAACACACTAGATCAGAAAAATAACTATTAAAAGTACTGCTACAGGTAAGGGTTGTCATGAGACCTAATCATATCTGACTAAATTTAGATGAGTAATTAAAAGGCTCTCAGATTTGAAAACCATGGTAGAGATCAGAGAAGAGCAAGAATGTGCTGAGGTTGGAGCATGGATGGAGTTTGCAACCTCAGCAGGGACAATGAGGATGCTTAGAAGACACTGCAGTAGGGAGCCAGCCCCAACTGAACCTGATAGGTAATGGACAGGAGCCTTTCCTGGGAACCCTTTCCTAGGACTGGGTGCAACTTCTTCAAACCAGGAAAGTACTGAAAATTTCAGAAAAGGGGGGAAAGCCTGACTGAGGAAGGCCCAGTGTCAGAGGCGCTGTGTATGAGTGTGTATGTGTGCACATACACACATGTGTGCCTGTGAAATCTGTACTGGGCACTTTCATTTGCATCACCACAGTATCGATATTTTTCTAGTTAAAGTGCTGAAACTTGTATTGCACTGACCTTAAGATGAAGGCATGGAATTCCTCCATGCTTTGAATTTTTTGGAATCTGGCCATGCCTCCATAAGATGCATGAGGCAAATCATGCAGATTTTATTTCTGAGTGTTGTTAACAGACTGTGTTCAACCTGGCTTCCACACAGATAGTCTTTCCTTGAGCTTATTTTGTGTGGGACAGGATAACCATTCTTCACTGACTTACTCTGCCAGTTCTTTTACTTTTCTGTTTTGGATCAGCAATTTTATGACATTAGGTCTTTACAATGGATCATCTTTTACTACGTGTTTTATTGCTTGCATCAAAATAGGTCAGTAAAGGTTTTGAGATGCCATGATAATTAAAATGATCAAAATATGGAAAAGAACTCATTATGTCTACTAGTATGCTGTCAAATTCAGAAAGCTAAATTAATAAAAAAGGGTGGACATAAAATAGCCATTTAATGTAATTACATCCATTAGTGGTATAAGATGTCCTTCGCTTGACACCATTTGATGTTGGTCCCCAGTACTTCAAAATGGACTGAAAAGCTTAAAATAAAAATGCCCAATGGCTCAGATGAACAATACAGGTCTTCGAAATTAGCAAATATGAAAGAAGTTTAACATTTATTGTATGTGGTCCTCAGTTACTGTAGAGATTATAAATATGTTGTATTCTGCTTCTTCTGGGTGATCCCATGCATTTGAGTATATTCACAAGTAGATCATGGCAAAAAAATACCAGTCTGGATAGGAAAGAGTCTCATTTGGAAGTGATAGGAGAGCTTCAGAGAATGAATGGTGTAGAGAAAGACAAAAGATGTGGAAAAATGTTCATTAAAATGAAGGTTTTTCAGATATTTGGAAAATTACCTGTGCTTAAGCATTACCCTTTCCCTGTGGACAACCCTACCTACTGATTCTTCCCGTCTCATCCCCACTGTGCAGTATCAGAGAAGGCTAAAGAGCAATGAATCTCCACTGAGTTTTACCTATATGATGTCTGAAATCTCTTGGAGGAAAAAAAGAAATCCGCATGTCATGAAGCCCTTCCCTTGGCACGCAGTTAATGCCTTCTTGCACTGAGAACAAAATGATATACTTTACTTTATATACTTTACTTAAGGAGTATCTGGCAGACCAATATAATGTCAAAATTTTCAAACCCTGCTGAGGAGATGGGCACCCAAGCCTCAGAGAGAGACTGCCTGGAAGGGAGGGAGAGAGCAGTGTCGGGGTGTTTGATGTTGAGATGGCTGCCTTGGATTGCAAATGTGCTTCTGGGACCCTCCAAACACCCTCTACTCTTCTGTGATTCCTCTTTGCTCTCTGTCCACCCCGTGTGCTTTGTAATAATTCTTTTAGATATCTAAAAGTGCTCTATTCACTTTTTCATGCTGGTGAAGAGCAGAACTGGAGATGGGGCAGGTGCTTGGCAAAATCACATTCTGCTTTAGTTTAAAGTGGCTTATTCTTTCATGTTGCTGTTGATCTTGTGCCTAGTATTGAATGCAGAGGGTAAAATTCAACTTTTACAATGGCACTGGGAACTTGTCTTGAGGGAGGCATTCCCAGAAACACAAAAAATAGAGAAACCCTCCCCTCGTCTTTCCTGTAGAGGTTGTTTGCAGAACAGCTGGATACTCAAAATACTCAGATACTTCAGTCAAAAACATAGCTACCCTGAAACAAAGTTAAGGGGATACTTTTTCTAATATTTACATAGAAACGGTGAAACTTCCTACTACAAGTTAAAGGCTTTGCAACATGTCTTAAGGGTTTGTTAATTTGGATTCTAATAGTATCTCCAATTTCAGAGACCAATAACAGCTCATCTCTGGCATATCTTGTAAGGAAAATGATACTATATTGGAATTTCAATAGATCTGAAGTGTCACTATTCTCAAAAGCTTATTTGGGAGTAAAGCTCAGTATAGGTTAAAAGTAACTTGGGCCTTTGCAGAGCAGAGGGTCTGCTAGCATGGGTTGTTCATGAACAGAAGTCGTAAAAAAAATGTTAAAAACCTACAATAGCAAAAAAAAATAGTTCTTCCTTTTGATTTTCAACTGCCCTAGTCTTCCCCTCTCATCTTGTATTTTTCTCCTCCTTTTAATCCCCAACATTTCAATGTTTCTCTTCTTGTTCTCCAAAGGTTTCTACTCCTGCCATCAGGTGTGTCCTAGATGTATTGGTTTTGCCCAAGTCAAACCTAAATAGGTAAAGACACTTGCTTTATCTTTCTCTAAGTATGAAATCATCTCTGTAGGAGTAGCTGTCAAAACACAGGCTCACTACTAAATTGGTTCTCAGAGAGTTTTTTCCCTTAATGTAATTATTGCAAAGGAGCTATGCAAGCATGCAAAAAATTGCTGTCTATGGTGGTGATTGGACAACCTACAGGAAAGGAGGAATGGCCCCTGTCTGAGTAAACTTGTCCAAATCTTGTGCTCTCGTTAGGGACACATCTCCTCCTCTAAGCTGATCACCTTGCTTCTGGCCCTACCTCACAAATTTATCAGGAGGCCTTTAGAGAGTACTAGGTTTGAGGACTAAAATGAGGTGATATCTTTTCTCTCAGCAAAAGAGATGCTCTCCTTTTTCTCTTTATTGGCTTGATTTGTTAGCATAATAAAAATCTGTTTTGGCTTGCTAAGAATAGAAAAGAAGCTTATAAAGAACTATGAGAGGTGAAGCTTTGAATTTCTGTATAGGCAAAACTGAAAACCAAGAAGGACTGAAGTTAGTGAGTGTGTCAACACAGTGAAGGAATTATTCTGGCAAACAGAAGTCTGTGTAGCCAGTTCTTTCAGTGTTTATTGCTGATGTTTTTATGCAGTAAAGCTGTTTCATATCACTGCTGCCTAGTCATTTTTTAACGCTGCTGTAGTGTGGCANCTACCTCACAGGATACAACAATTTTTCTTCAGGAATGTATGAATCAGAATGACTTTTGTTGAACCTTTTAAATGGGTGACTGTTACAGAGTGTTGCTATGGGTCTGAACTGCAGTGGGAGAGTGTGACCTTTATGGTATGTTATGCAATGATAATATATGGGCTTTTTCCTTCAGCTTAGTTGCTTTTAATGAAAATAATTAAAATACAGGTGATACAGTTGAAGTTATATCCTATTTGGCAGATGTAAAAGCCTTGTACTAGCACTGAGACATTGGCAACTGATGATTTTAATGTCTTGTACTAGAATAGCATGTCAGTGGGTTTGTTTTTCATTTGTTTTGTGTGGGACAACTAGTTACTTAACCAATCCATTACTTCTTGCATTGATTGAGCATTTTGATATGACATTTTCTTCTATCAGTCTCCTTGAGCTGATAAACAGGCTTGTTTGCAAAAAAGGAAGGATTCCTGCTTTATTGCAGTGACTAATTTTCTGTCTTTGGAGTTGTCAGGAACTCCTTCAGGCTAGTAAACAAAGTAAACAAAGTAGACAGAAAATTCTAGAGCATCCTACAGCATTTCTACAACTAGCCACATTAAAAGTTCTGCTTCCAAAAGATGTGTTGTCATCTCATGGCATAGAAATCTTGTACATGGGAGGCTTTGATGTCTTTTCAGAAGATAACAAAAAAAGATATTCAGTGATGTAAAAACATCCTGTTCTGAGACTTATTTTTATGGGTAATGCCTGGACTACTCCCCAGGCTTCCAAGTCTTTCTAGCCCCACATCAACTTCTTTTTTCACCTCTGTTCTTCTGACCCTCTCTTTTATTCCATCTTCTTTTGCTCCACAAAACAGTTGTAGGTGGGCAGGTGGTAAGTAAGCAGCAGGTATTGTCCTATATTTTCCTTCCCTTATGATTTTTTTCACTGCTTTTAATCTCAGTAAATATCCCTCCCTTTCACTGTAAACCTATACATAAGTCATCAACCTGGTGGTGAGTTTGTCATCATGTTCCTCATTTCAGTCCAACTCTCAGTCATCACTCCTGGGTCTGTGAAGAATTTTCTCATCTTTGTTCATACAGAGACAGCTTTTAATAGCAGTTTCTCCTTTCCACTAGGAAGCTGTGAGTTCCTATGTGGAATTTTGTTATTCACTGATTAAGATAAGAAGACATCAGTCCCTGCCCTATGGAATGCACAGTCTAAGTTAATGCAAGGACTGAGGCTAATGGTGATTAATGTTTGGGACTAGAGAAGGAAGTTGAAATAACAGTAAATAGCATGGGGACTAGCAGACAGGTTTGTATCTGCCCATCTCTTGTCGTCTGGAAATATCCCTGACTAGAAGAAATGAGAGATGATTGAGGGTGTAGGGTGTAGGATTTGGGACTCATTGAGCTAGGGGAGATTTGTGTTTAGGGACAGTTTAAGGAAGCTTGGGAATGCTTGGAGAAATTTTGTAGATTACAGGTCTACTTCAGTCTGTTTGTATTTCATTTACTAAATGAAGATGGAACCTGGGTAACCATCTTCTTGTTAACACAGACATCTGTGTGTGAAGAAAAAACAAATCCTGCTAAACTCTTAGATTTGATGATATAATGGACTGGTATTCATAAAAGGTGATTGTGTATTGTGGGTGAAATATTCCTCTGTCCTAAGGGCAGGCATAGAGCCTGTGAACTGTTGGAAGTGTCAGGAAAGCTCTCACAGTAGGGAGTGGCAACTAAGGAGAGCCTAGGGCTTCTGCTGACTTTCTACATGGGGTAAATTTCAACATGTGCAAAAAAATTGCAGTCTTTGATCCATTTTAATTATGTTGCCTTTGTGTTTGGCTGAGCATCAACTCTTTTATTTCTTTGTTTTGGTGGTGTGGGGGTTTTTGTTTGCTTTTATCCTGAAATGGATTTTTTTCTCTTTTGGCATGCACAACGTTTGGTTTTTTTCTAAACCAAGAGGTCCTAATCTTTCCCTCAGACCTACAAAGTGCCTCTCTATGTTTCTAAAGGACTTATTTTTCTGTTGCATCGATTGCCAAGGTAGAAAGAACAGCTCTGAATACAGTTTGCCTAGGAGGACTGAAAACAGGCAGGTACTGCAACATTCCTCTGAAATACTTGCTGCTCACCACCAGGAGATGCTGAGTACCTCAGGTATGATCCAGTATGACAACTGCTGAGCTCCTGTGGAGTTTCCAAATTTACAGGATTTGTTACCTGTTCCTGTAAGCTTCAGGCATATAGTTCTAACTACAGTTGGACAAATGAATACATACAAATTAGTTGATCCTCCCTTTCTCCTCCTAATGGACCGCTTTTGATTTTAGCTCATATAAAGATTTATGGAACATCCCGGAGAGCTACACAAGTTAATAGCAGACAGTGTCTTCAATACATTTTTCATGAGCTCCTTGTTTTGCCATCTGCAAATGCTGCCTGAATCACAGTACCTTTTTTATAATCTTTCATTCAATAGCCACCAAGGAATTAACACAAATAAAAGGTGGGAAAATAATGAATAAATGTGGAGAATATAAATATGAAAAATCTTAACTAATGCAAATATCTGTGAATATTCGAGGGTTGTAGGCACTAAGGGATGCATTTATTAGCTGACTGAATTTGAATAAAGATTTGCAAGCAACTGATTTTCCTAGTGAATAGCTAGCTCAGCCCTTTAACCTTTCAGGGAAAGGTGAGGCAGAACAAAGGACCTCCTGAAGGAAAGTTTTGTGACAGCTTTAGCTGGCTTTAGGAAGCTTTTGAGCAGCACATGGCACAATGCAGCAAGAGGATGCCAAACACATGTGCTTTGGAATATATGTCTCTTATTTGAAGAGAGTTGCTCTGCATCGTAAGTCATATCCCGGCAGAAATCAGAATGTAGGCTAGAAATAAACAGTTCCAGAAGGAAAAGAATAGTGCTTCACAAGTTAAACTTGTGTATTACTTGTTTGGTAGCCAAATTTAAAACTATTTATTGTGTGATGACTCAGGTTTTTATCTGTGATATGCCTTGAGAAAGCTGGAATCTTATTGAAGTAATTTCTTTAATGGAAGAAAGATGGTGCTATTATAAAATGTGACAGTTAACAATATCTTTGGGTGGGGGTGAGAGAAAGAGTCTGCAACAAAATTACTTGACTTTGCATAAGAAATTGCTGGCTCACATTATGAATTCATAAATATAAACTTGCAGGGGGGCTACCTCATTAAATCAAATAAAAGCAGTGGGGGAAAAGAAGAAAAGCACTGAGAATCACTTTCCATACTTCAGGCCCACGGGAAAAACAAAACCATGTGAGGTGGAACACATTCTGCATTCTAGTTTTTGTCTCCTTTATGTGTGTGTTAATAATTTAAATAATTTTGAATGCATAAAGCCAAAATTTCAGTATTAGACAAAGCTGGCAAATAATTTATCAACTGCAGAACAAATAGTTGCCTTTAATTGAAAGGAATCTTTCTGCATTCTGCAACAATAACCTAATGACTGGGGCTGATAATAAAATTACCTGACTTCTTTAAGCCAGATCTCTAGAATAATGTAATATTCTAATATTTACATTATCAATTTTTTTATTCTTAAAATTAGTTTTTATATAATTAACTGAAAGCTACCTAGTTACTTCTTTTTCTCCCTCCTTCTTAACTGTTTCATTGATCTGCACCTCTGTATGTGCACACAGGCAAGGACACATGGCTGTATTCCCATCTCAGGACACCTCTTACTTCCCTGATATGAATTATGTTATTTTATTACATTGGATTGTTAGCCCCTGCCTGTAGATTTCACTTTGTGACCCTAACTAACACTGGCAAATGGAACTCAGTGAGACTGCCTGAGTTCAGTGAGACTGCTCACCCACTTGCTAACACCAAGAATGTGCACAAATTGTCACAAGATTTAGCAAAAATGACAATAGAAAATAAACACAAAAAGAAAGGAAGAGAGAGGAAAAATGATGATAGATATTTGAACATCAGTCATGCATCTGCATAAATGGTTTGTTGGAAGAAGAAGCTGATCATTGCCCCTGGCTATAGCTGTTGAAATCTGCAAAAATTTGCAATTCTTTCCTAACAGTAAAAATAGGATTTTGATTTTTTAATTACTTTATTTTTCTTTCTGCACTGGATTTCATTGTGCTAGTGGCAGGTTGCTTTTGGAAGGACAAGTTGAACTTTGCAGGAGACTGAAGACCTCTCCACCACTGGGCACTGCACCAGTCCAGGCAGCAGCAGTCCAAGCTCATGATTGTCCCGGTGTAACCCTGAATGGGAGAGTTAATGTCTTAGCACATGTATCCCACTCTGTCAGTGGTTTTATGCCTAATCTCTGTGGTGAGATTGTAAGAAGGATGCTAGGATGCTCATTCTACTGATTTTTACTCTGCTACTGCTTGTTATATATGATAGATGCAGTGATAAATACCTGCAGATAGGAGCTTACATCCACTGGCATCTGGGCTGAGGTCACCAAATCCGACCATTATGACATGTCACTGATTTGTTCCTTCATCATGCCTGTGGAGTTCAAACCTTCATCTTCCTTTAAGGCAAGAGTGAGTGACAGTTCAGATTGATTCTTTGCATGTGAAAAGGAGGAGATATAAATGACAGAAAGGTTAATGACAGGATAGATGATCTTTTAAAGCTTTCAGCTATTAGCATTCTTTCAAACTTTCTATCATGCTTCAGATAAATGATTCAGGGTTTTTTTAGCTGCAGTCACAAGAACAGGACAGCTTTTGTGATGCTTGCTGACTCCTTTGTAGAAGCTCCAGGCATTGCTGGGGACATGTATTCTTCTTGTGTTTGTTCTCTCTAGAATGATGTTTTTCCAACTGGGCAGTAGAGGATATCAAAGGGAGCTTAGGCCCAATGTTATGTCAGGCTGGCAGCCAGTAGTGTGATGCCAGTATTTCAGTGCCTGTGAGATGGATGGCAGATTGCTGACCCTTTGCTGAAATGGCACTGGCAATAAAAAGGACCAGACACAACTACATGTCTCTTTTACCAAAGCAGCAGGGCCTAGGGTGGATGGAGCCCAAAGGCACTATTAAAGCCAGCTTGTTCTTATATAATTTGCCATGAGGTTGGATGCCTTTCAGAGGAAGCTTCTTTCCAGCCTAAGGCTGCAGAAACTGTGGTAGAGAAAAAGAACAAAACACAGAAACAATGTCATAGCAAGGTTGGCGTAGTGGCAGAATCTCAGCCAATTATTAGGTGGTGTTTAATTCTTCAAGAAATGCTCTAAAAGGTATGTAGAGGTGTGCTTTTACTTCCTCATAACGAGGTCCTGCTGTGGCAGTGAGGGATGGTGGAAGTTACAGTAATTACAAAAGTGATGTGTGGAATCCTGATTGTAGCTATATGTTTCTGCAGTTGTGTGGGTGCTGCTGCTGGTGATGCTGCAGAAGTGAGATACAATGCAGAAACTGGTCAACAGACACAAGAGAGACACATGGACACCTCCAAAGTCAACATGCAAAGCTGACATCATAGTGCTTATCCAAATGTTTCCTTCTGTTACCCTCTTTCTCAGAATGTACTTCTTTTCTATACACATTTCACTCTCCAGACTTTCCCAAAATTTATATTCCTCCAAATTATTCCGTCTTTCTAAATGACACTATGTTTCTATCTTGGGCCAAAAGGTTACTTGCTAGCTTACTGCTAGCAATGTGAATTGTGTATTAAGTGGATTCATTTGTGATCTGGATATTGGAAACATAACTGTAAAGGTTAACAGCAAAATAGCAAAGTCATCTATGGCAGATATCTGTGGTGGTATAAAATCAGAGCCCAGCTTTTTGCTCAAAAATACATAATATAGTTATTTACTGTTTGTCTTCTGTTAGTAATTATCTAGTGGTTAACATATCAACAATTGTAGGCCAAATATAGTGTAGTTAAAATATATAGTTCCTCTCCCTAATTTAATATAATTGTCATTCAAATAATGAGGTTCCAACTTGAGCATGCTGGTTGATTAATACTTAAAATTTCAGTACAAATAAAAAATTAAAAAATGACTGAGGGAATAATTCAAAACTAAACTACATAATGCTCTGTGAATCTTGGGCAGAGGAATGTCTCATATCCTTCAGAAATAATCACACTGCCTATGGAAATGACTGATGAGGGTTTGGATGTTGTTTCTAAACAGTGGGATAAAGTAGCCTCTGGGGCTCAGAAAAGTTTCCAAGCTGTTGAATATTCATAAGGAACTTTATTGTTCTGATGAACAGATGTAGTGGTGTAGCCGTGTAAAAGCCACAGGCTTTGTAATCCATGCTGCACGATGACGTTCATATTTTTGTGATAGTCTAAACACTCATGATTCCCTAAGGCTGTGACATCTGAGTGCAGATTTTGCTGAGATTTAGAAAGAAAATTCTGACTGGAGTGTTTTGCTTTTCTTCCATCAGAAATTTAAAAACTTGTCAGAGACATGAAGTGTAAAATACATCTACCATGAAGATGGCCAGGAGTGCAAAGAACCCTGTAAAAAACTGCATAAAGATTTGAGTGTTGCAGTCATACAGGAGCACATCTGGACTTCACCGAGAAACACAAGGTAATTAAGAAACAATGCATGTAAAATAAGCCTTTTAATGATAATTCACACGTCTAAACCCAAAGTTCTCAATTAAAATGATGGTAAGATATATAGTGAAACATCCTTTTGAATTTGCCAACCTGCATGAAAAGGAAGAGACATTTGTCAAAACCAAGACCTCCGCTAAACAAACTTGGTTTATTCCACCAGACACAGAGATTACTGATGTATCCTAATGGAGGTGTCATTTCTTCATACCTGAGAATAAACTATGAGGTTTATAGAACAGCACATTTAGAGCAATATGTTGATAATACTCTGCTAAATTCTCTGTTTGCACAGAACACCTTTGAGTACAGTAAGATGCAAATGAATATGAATAAATATTGAAAGGACTGCTCTTCAAAACTCCCATTAATTTGGCAACTGTTCTAGATCAACCTGAATCATATATCCTCTCTTCAAAAAAGGAGCAAATGTGTTCAGTCCTGAACTAAGACCTAACCCCAATCTCCTAAAATGCCAGGAGTTTTCATGTATTCTACTGCTCTGACTTTTTAACGGCTACAGCACTTCACTAAAGCACAGAATCTTAAGCTGAGACAGATACTCTAAATATTTGGTTACACAACACTAAGTCATAGAATCACAGAATCCTTAAGGTTGGGGAAAAAAACCTCTAAGATCATCAAGTCCAACTGTCGATCTAGCATCAGCATCATGTTCACCACTAAACCATGTCTCTATGTGCCATATCCACATATTTTTTGAACACTTTTGGGATGGTAACTCCAGTGACCAGACTTGCCTGGGCAGTCTGTTCCAATGTTTGACAGCCCTTTCCATGAAGAAATTTGTCCTAATACGTAATCTGAACCTCCCCTGGCAGGAGGCTAAGGTTAGACATTACTAACTAGATTCATGTTACAGGATCAACAGCCCAATGGAAGTGCATCTACACCACTGCACACGGCACGGGCAATGAACGGGAGGAGCTGGAAGCCATTGTGCAGCAGGAAAACCGTGACACGGCTGTCATTATGGACACAAGGTGGGATGACTCACACAGCTGGAGTGCTGCAATGGATGGCTATAAACTCTTCAACAGGGACAGGCAAAAGAGAGGAAGTGGGGTAGCCCTGTATGTTAGGGAGTGTTTTGATTGTCTAGAGCCTGACGATTGTGATGAAAGGGTGGGGAGCTTATAGGTAAGAATCAGAAGCTTTCACGGTGGGAGTTTTTTACAGACCACCCAAACAGGGTGAAGAAGAAGACTAAATACTCTATAAACATCTGGGAGAATCATAGAACCATAGAAAATGTTGAATTGAAAGGGACCCATCAGGATTATTGAGTCCAATTCCTGGCCCTGCACAGGACATCCCAAGACTCACACCATGTGCCTGAGTGTGTCGTCCAAACACTTCTGGAACTCTGACAGGCCTGTTCTGTGAGTACTTCCCTGGGGAACCTGTTCCAGTGCTTAACCACTGGGTGAAGACCTTTTGCTGATATCCTAAACCTCCCTGACTCAGCTTCATGCCATTTCCTTGGGTCCTGTCACCAGTCACAAGAGTGAAGAGATCAGTGCCTGCCCCTCCGCTCCCCCTCATGAGGGTGTTGAGGATTCGGTGATCCTAAAGGTCTTCTCCAAACTAAATGGTTCTATGAGTCTACAATTCCATGGCTAAATACAAAATGTTTGAGAAGTGTTGTTTGTTTTTTTTTTTTGAGAATGTGCTTCAACACTGAAAATCAACAGAAGAGTAGAAAGCACTAATTTTATTTACGTCACATAAGGGAAGAGTCTGTGAAAGATGATGAAAATTAAGTTCATTAAATCTAACAACAGTATTAAGACATTTTTGAGATAATGTTCACAGAGAGTTTAAAGCTGCATTTGGAGAATGAAAATGTAATAAGGATGAGTCAGCATGGGTTTGGGAAGAAGAAATTATGACAAACAATTCTGATTACATTTTTAAATGGAATACTGATTGGCTTACATAGAAGGAAGCCTGGTAGACATTTTATAGATGGATTTTCAGGAAAGCTCTCAACAAGGTTTCACATGATGGATTACTGCATGAAGCCTTCTAAATATGGATTAGGGGAAGAATGCTTAAGATGTCTAAGGAATTGCTTAGAAGATAAAAATTGAGGAATTAAAAGTGCATTTTTGTTCACCCAAGCTGGGATCTTTCATGGGAGTCCTTTTAGTGTCTTCAGCAGGACTTATATCAGGACTGTCATGTGAAGCAGAGGCCCACAAGGCCCTTGACGGATGGCTGTGTGCCCTCATATTGATAATTTAGATGGTGCTGTAATAAAGGAGAGAGACATTTCAAATAGCTGACATGGGCTGTTTTAATGCTACGTGGTGGAATATAATTCAAAGGGCTCTGAAGAAGTTCTGGACACACTGGTACTTGTACATTTTTAGCACAGGAGCAAGCAGGGCTCATAGGTAGGTCCTTTGAAGGGGTAAACCTGTCTTATGAGTGATAAGCAAGGAGATGGCACACCAAAACTTGAGGAAATGAGTGCCAATACGATCCCACAATCTGCTCCATCAAGTGTTGTCTGCAATGAACCACACTTGAAATGCTTCTATTCCAATGCACACAGCATGAGGAGCAAACGAGGAGTCTGAAGCTTTGGCCTGGTCCCAGAGATTTGACATCATTGGCATAAGCAAAATATGATGGGATGAGTCCTGTAACTGGAGTGCCCTGTTGGATGGTTACAGGCTCTTCAGGAGGACAGGCAGGGCAGGCAAAGCAGGAGGGTGATGTTGGATATTAGGAAAAGGGTGTTTGGGCACTGGAGCAGGCTCCCCAGGGAAGTGGTCACAGCACCAAGCCTGACAGAGTTCAAGAAGCATTTGGACGATGCCCTCAGGCACATGGTGTGACTCTTGGGGATGGTCCTGTGCAGGGCTAATTGTTGGACTCTGTGATCCTTGTGGGTTCCTCCCCATTCAGTGTGTTCTGTGATTCTGTGAAATGAGCAAATATGAGAGAACCAGGAATCTGAATCTGTTATAAATGGTCAATTCACACTGGGCTTGTAGGACTCTGTTTTAAGAAATTTGTATTGCTGTCCATTTAAAGTTTGGGCCAGTAGTCTATTTCTGCTCGTTCAGTTAAATCTCTCTGGGAAAAGGTGTTCTTGGTCTGCCATGCAGAAGAAAGATGAATACTTTAAAACACTGTATCTAAGACTCATCAGAATAGATCATTACCTTCCAAAACTGCTAAGGGAACTAATTCACAGAGAATTGAAACAATTTGCCCCACAGGTCCACTGCAGAGCTGGGAACAGAATTAATGTCTTATAAAGACGGATAAAATGCCCCATTCACTCTAATTAGAAAATTATATCAGTTTAAGAATGATGAATGTTACAGGCTTGAAGATGATAAGACAAATATGCACATTCAGCATATAGCTCCGTCTCCAGAATGAAACTGAGCTTAGGAGAACTGGTGTTAACTTTAATTTGCAAAAAAAATTTAAGTGATGGCACAATATTTTTGAACTACTTAAGAACTGGTACAAATTTTGGAAGTTTTGAAGAAATCTGAAAGAAAGAAATCAAGTCATCACTCTAATCTGTTCAATAGTTTTTACATAGACATAGGAAGTAACTATCTTTTCTCTTCTGAACTTGTATTTTGAGAAGCTGCAAAATGCAAGCAAAGTATGTGGGAGTGTCAAAATTCCTTTGGTTTCCCTTATGGAGTTCTGAGCACGTTGGCATGCCATGAAATTCGTGGAGGCTTTTTGAAAAGGAGTTTATTTTACTAAAAAGTGTCTCTTCGTTAATCTTCTTGTTTGCCTGCTCAGTTACTTCTTTAAAGGTGTTGCATAGTTTGGGGATAGTTTTGGTCTGAAAGCATGTTTTATTAAAGGTCTATTAAAATACTTCACATCTAGAGCAGATGTTTTGGAAATCTGAAATCTAGCATTTCCTCAAATATAAAACAAGGATTAGTGGGAGCAGAGATGGATGGAGAATTGGCAGGTAACCATCATAAGTGTTCAGGAAAATTTAGGGATTAATTTGTCCAAGGTGCATTAACTTAGATCCAAAGTAGTGTGGAATAGGAACAACTAAGAATGCTTGCAGAGAAAATAACCTGGTAAATATTGACAGAATAAAGAAGTGTCCCTTTGTTTCCCTCTTGTTACTACAGTGGCAACACTGCAGACAGAGATTTCACTTTGCTGTTGGTATTTTTTTGGTGCACAGTTTGTTTGATTTAAAGACCAAAGACTTGAGCCTGTAAATACAAAGCTCCATATTTTACATCCTTGTCTTGGTTTCAAAAGACAGGTGTCTGTAAGGAAGGCAGGAACCTCCCTTGGAATGGAAAATGCAACCCCCTTCCCTTCAGATTACTATAATTTTGAAATTAAGGGGCTTTCAGCAAATGTATGAGGAATAGGAATAACAGTTCTTTACTAATATACATATATATATATATATATATATAA
>VZTH01006753.1:439633-517630 GCA_013397815.1 Aleadryas rufinucha | reverse complement strand
GAAGTCCTTTGTCTCCCTCAAGTACCTTGGCAATAACTCCCCCTCAGCAATGTACATGTGTGGGGAAAAATTCTTTCAAAAGAAAAAGAAAATAAAAAGAGAACTCTTAAAACCCCAACAATCCTCTTAGAAGACCTGACTGTTTAATATATAGATCCAAACTCTCTAAATACCTTCTAACATAAATCCTGCTTTGACTTAGCTTGTACATATTTTCAGGCATTGATGATGATAGAAATATGCTTTTTGGTTAGAGGAGCAAGAAAATAATTCCAATGATACCCAAACTGCTCCTGAGTTTAGGGAAAAAAAAACCCCAAAACTTTAAGAATAGTGCAGCACTGGATGAGTTTAGGGGAAAAAAAATTACTTTAAGAATGATGCGGCACTGGATGAGGTACCCAGAGAGACTGTACAACCTTCATCCTTAGAGAGGTTCAAAGCTAGCCTTGCCACGACCCTAAGCAAGACCCTGATCTAGCTTTCAAGTTAGTCCTGCTTTGATCAAGAGATCTACTCTGATATTAGTCTTTATGTGTTCCTGTGACCCCTGGATTTTTTTTTTTATTTTTGATTTTTAAACATATCAATATATTTGATTCAGTTAAGAAGAAAATGATGGTAAAAACGTTTGTACGGCAATGTTGACAGACAAATTTCCTCAGGCTTGTACACTTTTAAAATATTTTGAGATATTTCTTGGATTTGTGGTATAGTAGCCATCAATGGTTTGATGTTGAAGGGTTAGGAGTTATGATGCGATCAGTAAACAGTCAAATTTACCTTTTAAAGCTTTGAGCTAATCTAACATTTCCTCTGCCTGCAAAGACTTTCAGTGGGATGACTGTAATGTCTTTGCCTTGCAATAGTGAACTGAGCCATAGATAGTGCTACCCCCAGCAAAAACGTGGTGATGCTGTGAATGTGAGAGCTGAATAATGAACTGGCAATGAAAACATAATAGCCCATGGCCAATGGCACATCTCCCACAATATGTTCCTCTGCAATGGGTAAGGCTGTACATATTTCAATTTCTACTTTAAAATGTTCATTCCCTACTTTCCCATCTTTCTCCTTCTCAAAAGTCTTACCCAGTAATCTCAAAATCATTTTTGAATAAGTGCATCCATATAAAGAAAATGAAGACTGAGGATCAAATACAAAAAATGAACTTTTTCAAGTCAAATGACTGTAGAATTATCTATACAACCCCACTGTTTGAATCTCCACAGACAGGGACTTTAGCAGAATCTCTTGCCAAATTGCAGTTGTCATAGAAGTTTTAAATGATACTCAATTTTCACCAGCTAGCAATAAGTATAGTGCAATGCTGTGTGTTGACCTTGCAAAGGCATCTGACAGAACAGATTGTAGTCAGCTGTAGGGATTTGCTTCCAAACAATAGCAAACTAGACATGGAAAAGGCAGTGCTATAGCATACACTCCCCTCTCTAGATTTTGAACAGATTGAAAGGGAATACAGTCAATATTCAAACATTTCTTTGTTGTCATGCGTATTAAAAGCCCAGGATAAAACTTTGCATTTTTATTCCTGACTCTGTACATAGATAGTACTATTCTCCATCCAAATGTGCAGTATGAAAACTTGTCTGCATCAGTCATTTTGAAATAATTGCTTTAATTTGGGTCTGCAGCTGGAAGTGAACACAAGACTGGTGTCATCTCCTAGCAGTCACTTTTCCCAACAATTTCCTTTTTTCCAGCTTCACAAATAACAAATGCTTGGTGATAGCTTTAAATTTAAAATTCATGGTCGACCAGCTGATAAGAGACATATCAAATATTGGATTTCACTATATAAATAGGCATATCCAGAAGTACAAAGAATATTCCAATGACTTTCATTTGTTGTACTGCCTTGGTTATCAAATTTCCCACTAATCAAAACTTTCACTTCTGTCATGTCCCTGACAGCTTTACATATCATATTTATTTATCATACACCTCTGTTTATCAAAGTTTTGTTTATAACATATCTCCTGTGGAGGAATGATACCCTGCATACACAAATGCAGCAGGTATTTGAGATTTTGACTTGCAATCTTGCAAGTTTTAAGGCAAGATTTAAAGGATAAAAGAAAATTGCCATTGTTTGTGAACATGAGAACAAAATGCCTTTGTTTACTCTGAGAGATTATGCACAGTGATGGAAGAGACTGTAATGCAATGTGCTTAGAAATCCCATTTGGTGAATGCTAGAGAGCTAAGAAGCTAACAAAGGAATTTGATTGCCCACATAGAATAGATTCTAAGCCAAAATTTCGTACTTGATTTTTTAAATGACTTGGTGTCATTTGTAGGATTAACAGCACCTCCTAACAAAAGGAGGAAACTAATATTCATTAGTTTCCTCCTTTTGTTTCTCTGAGGTGTCATCTTTTATTCTTTCATATATCTTAGGCTGGTCTCCCTAGTCCTTGCCCAGTCTCAAATGTGGCTCACGGGAGAGCATCTACTATAGTCCCCAACAAAGCAGATGGCTTTTTGTGGTTATATGGGCAATGACCTGACAAGCCCTTCATAAAAATAGTTGTTTTGACAATGGAAAGAAGACAATTAAAGGAAAAGCATTTGAAAACAAAAATTGTTACACAGGTTTGTCTTGCCTTGGTTTATTTCTTTCCTTAATGGAATGTCTCATTTTCCTTCAGTTCTCTATGCTGGCACTGGCACTTTCAAATGACAATTAGGGTCCTGAAAGTAGTGAAAATATACGAGAAACAAATGCCTTGTTTCTTTCTCCTGTTTGAAAAAGTGCCTGTAAGTTCATTAAAGTGAAAAAAAAAAAAGTTTAGAATTAATGGTTTAAATAAAATTAAAGTGTTTGCAACTATCTTCCTTGCTCAAAACTGGAAATTCCAAACTTAAAAAATGATAATCTAAAAATCTGGAAAATAAAAAGTGTCTGACAGGACTGACTGTTTTCAGAGTTGAAGGGTTACTCAGTTTTCTCATCTCTCTTAGGTAAAATCTCCAGTTATAAACACAAAGAGCCTGGCACTTGAACTGGCAGATGTCTCTAATGTCTGCAAACAAGCCCTGCTTACACAGCTTGCTAAGCTGGGGTGTTGAAAGTGAATTTGATTATGAAGATGGCAAGAAGACCTCGTGGAGGAGTTCAGGCAGTTTCCACAAGAGAAGGAAGCTGTGTGGCAGGGGATGTGACTTTGGTAACATAGGGGTTGAGTTGCAGTGTGGGAGTTCAGCAAGGACATCTGTCCTGCTGGGGTAGTTAGTGCTGACATGCATCCAGGTCTCATTTTTTAAAGAGAAGTTAAGTTTCTCTTTAGTAATGCAGCATTCTCAGAAAGATGTTCTGGGATTTGTCCCATTGCAGAGATTTGACTCTTACACTGCCCACCAAGGGGTACCCAGTCTGAGGAAAGAGCAGAAGCTTTTACTCATGCAATACATTTTTAATAGAATTTCTGTGGTGATAAATTATTTATGTGATTAAAACTGAAAGCAATAGCAGATGTCTCATTACTTTTATGCAGAGATGGATCTGAGTCAGTATGAAATTTTAGTGATTCTTGATCAGCCCTGACCATAAGCTGAGAAAGAGGATTCTTGTGAACAGGCATTTACGGCTGCTTAGAGTAGATTCCTCAGGCAATTTCTAGCAACTGGGAGATATGCAGATCTTAATGTGGGCTGGTATTGAATCTGAAATTCTTATTTTCATATGTGATTTTGTAGAACTACAGTTCCTGGAAGACCATTATATGATCTGGGACTCCAAGTTTTCTAGTGTACCATGATGTGGCTGTAGCCTAAAATATGGTACAGTAATTTCAGCTGAGGAAATTGCATTTAAAGGTTTACTTCATTCATTTACACTCTTCTGGTCACTGGTTCCAATGTGTTAATGGATATTAATGGATTTTAGTGGTCGACTGTATATATTTTTAATTTTCCAGTACCAAATTTAAGCTGGTAACTGTTTAATCCTAAATTACCCTCAGATCAAGAACATGCCTCTTTCAAATTTATTCTCAGAGGCAATTTTCAAGACTTTTTCTTTCTCTGTTAAAAGATCAGTCTCTAATAAAGAAAATTTTTTTCATTCTTAAAAGTGTCTCAAATTCATCATAACCTAAGACAAGAGCAATTTCCTTTCTTTTTCTAGCCTCTCTTGTTCAATATAGCTGCTGATCAAACAGAAATTTGAAGGAGCCCTCATTTGTAAAAACTCTTTAGCTTTGTACTGCTTCTCTTGTGTTTTGCTACTTTATTCCATCCTTTTCTGCTCATTCTAGAGGCTGTAAAACCATAGCAAACAAATTACAGTTTATAATGCATGATAATTTCTCTTGCATAACAATTGTTTCACGAACAAGCAAAGTGATGGGTTGATCTGCTACAGAAGAGAGGTGAGTGAAAATCAGAGAGTGAGAAGCTCTTGATCCTCCTTGATCTAACTTTTATAGTATGTACATTCACTTAATGGGTCATTGAACTAAGAATCAGGATTTATTCTAAATAAGAAGCCACTTTATTTTACTCAGCCATGTACAACTATTCTATAAAACACTAGAGAAAAACTTGGAGGTGCAAAACAGGGGAAGAAACATTAATCAAAGAGTAGTGTCATTTTCTGACTGTAGTTTTCCTGAGAACAACTACATTGGTACCTTTCCAGAGGCCAGTGCTGTTTAGTATTGTATATATATATAAACCGTATAACAGTTTGATTAACAGAATTAAAAATATTAACAGAATTAAATACATGCTGTTAAAATTACATAAGATCTAGAGCTGATAAAGGAAATAAGGGACCAGATCAGAACTGAAAGTAATCTTGACAAACTGGAGGAATGGCCTCCAAAACAGGGCCCAGAGAGTGGTGGTGAATGGTGTTGCCTCCAACTGGCAGCCAGTCACCAGTGATGTCCCCCAGGAATCATTGTTGGGCCCAGTCCTGTTTAATATCTTTGCTGATGATCTGGATGAGGGGATTGAGTCCACCATCAGCAAATTTGCAGGGGACACCAAGTTGGGTGCAAGTGTCAAGCTGCTGGAGGGTGGGAGGGCTTTGCAGAGGGACCTGGGCAGGCTGGATAGATGGGCTGAATCCAATGAAATGTTTAACAAGGCCAAGTGCCTGCTTCTGCACTTTGGCCACAACAACCCCTGCAGTGCTACAGGCTGGGGACAGAGTGGCTGGACAGTGGCCAGGCAGAGAGGGACCTGGGATAGGCAGGAGGCTGAACATGAGCCAGCAGTGTACCCATATGACTAAGAAGGCCAAGGGCATCCTGGCCTGGATCAGGAATAGTGTGGCCAGCAGGACCAGGAAAGGGATTCTTCCCCTGTACTTGGCACTGGTTAGGCCACACCTTGAGTACTGTGTCCAGTTCTGGGCCCCTCAATTTAGGAAGGACGTTGAGATGCTGGAGTGTGTCCAGAGAAGGGCAACAAGGCTGGTGAAGGGTCTGAAACACAAATCTGTAAGGGAGCTGGGGGTGTTTAGCCTGGAGAAAAGGAGGGTCATGGTAGACCTTATCATTCTCTAGAGCTTCTTAAAAGGAGGCTGCAGTCAGGTGGGGGTTGGTCTCTTCTCCCAGGCAACCAGTGACAGGACAAGAGGACGCAGTCTTCTGCTGCATCAGGGGAGGTTTAAGGTGGACATTAGGAAGAAGTTGTTTACAGAGTGATTGGGCATTGGAATGGGCTGCCCAGGGAGGTCGTGGAGTCATCGTCCCTGGAGGTGTTTAAGAAAAGACTGTATGTGGCACTTAGTGCCATGGTCTCGTTGATAAGGAGGTGTTAGGTCATACGTTGGACTCAATGATCTCAAAGGTCTTTTCCAACCTAGTTTCTTCTGTGGTTCTGTAAAATTCAACAGTTCATGTGAAAGACATTGGACTTACACAGGAAGAACAAACTGAACAAATACAAATTGGTAACAATTCATCAAATCAGGCCCTTGGGGCAGAATGGGGGTAGAATACAGGTAACAATGTACATATCAATACAAGGTGAATGCACATAATGTCATGTTATTGTAAACAAGGTGAGCATCACACTGAGATGTATAAGCAGAAGGGATATAACAGCCTGCTGGAACTGTAAAGAGATGTTTTTGCACTTTCCATGTTGATAAGAATATCTGGAGTAGTGTCTTCATCTTTGGACACTGTGCCTCAAGAAACAGACCAATTTAAAGGAAGATTGCAATGAGAACAGGCAGAGGTCTAGAAAAAATTAGCTAAGATAAAAGGATGAAACAAATGGAGAAGATTAACAAGGAGAAAATTAAGAAACAGAAGACAAGCCTTAGAAAGTGCAGGAATATTGCAGAGGGAGAAATATGTTTATTTTCCATGTCCAGGATGAATGGGCAAGAAATGCTGGCTTAAACTGTTAAACTTGGGGAAATCATTCCAACAGTAAAATTAGCCAGTCAGTGGGACAGGTGGAACGAGAATCTCCATTGCTGGAAATCTTTGCAGACAGTGCAGGAATACAACTGTCAGGATACATACAGACAGACAACTCTGCTGTGGAGCACAGGATGGCCCAGACTCCCTTCCAAGTCCTTTCTTGACACAGCTTCTCATGATCTTGTAGTAAGGCAGGGGCTGGAATAGATGTGCTGTTGTGAGAAGGAAACATGAAGTCACTATGAAATCAAGGACATGATTTACTCAGGTTTGTATTGTGCAGGATTTTATGCCACTTTCTTTGCAAATTGGTATAAAATACAGCCACACAACTACTAGTACACCTCGAGAGCTTACCACTGGGATGACTGTGGTGTGTATTATGGACTTAAAGAGAAAACTGTGATGGAGCAGTGACTGACTCTAGAGCTGACAGTGCCATCTGTGGAACTGCGACAAACTACTCGGAATGGTGACTCAACCTAAAAGGAAACATGGACAGATCCAAGACTGCCAAGCTGATTGGGGAAAAGTGACCACTTTGTGGATGTGGAATCTTTTAGTCAGGGAAAGAGTATTTTTTAAGTTCCTACCAAAACGTGCATCACCTTGGATACAGCTTATAGATTTCTCTTTCCTTGCCAGCTGTGCCTAAGTCACCTACTCAGCCTGAGTCTAGGGTTTTTGGTGCCTGGGTGTGACTGGTTTGTGCTTGCTTTTTTGCAGGAAAGGCTCTGAAGTGTTTGCCAGCAGCTCTCCTTTTTTCCCAAACACTGAAGAATCTAGGTGACATGCTTGTTCTGGTCATGCTGGAAAGTCTCAGAAATCACATGCGAATGAAGATCAAAAGGGAACATGACTCTTACAGGATAGAAGTGCAAAAGCCTGAAGAAAGTTTGCACTTAAACTAAGGGTTTGAGAACAGTAAAGGCAGAATAACAGCCACCCGTAATATTGTTCCAGTAGCCCTTTCTGTGTTACTTCTTCATCCAACACAGATAACATAAAGTACAAAGGCTCTCATCAAACAAACCTTTCCAGATGATCAGACCCAGAAGTGCCCAATCTGTTTCTGGACTTGATTTGTAACCGCTGGATTAGTTGAGCAATCCAGAGGCAGCCGAAAACATCTCAGATGTTGCTGTGCTGAATTTTCCAGCAAGGCAGTATTTTCCACTGCTACTGTAAGGGGGATTCTTGATCCCCCATTTGTAAAGCTCAGCCTTTAGGTGCTGGACTGAAAAGCAACTTCTGTGGTACTGAATTCTGTGGTACTGATCAGGGATTTGAGTCCAAGCAGCATGGCAATGTATCACCTCCATATGCTCAAGCTTGCTCCCTTTATCCTCAAAACATGATGTCCATGTCCAAATTGTTGCCTGGAAAAAATCCTTGGCATCTGGTGTCTTCTGAGCTGTGCCTGGGTGTTGTCTGGACAATGCTACTTGGCTTGAGCCAAAACTGTGCAAGAGGCTGTGCTTGCAGTTAAAACAGAACAGATGATTGTGGACCATTGCCACTGTCTGTGCCTTGGCACTGCTTTATTTGTACTGAAGTAGCGTAAGAGAAGATCTGCTATTAAAATGACTGTTCTGTACAATACAGTAGGTCTGATTAAAGCCATATGGGATATTTCAAGGGGCTAGGGTAGCTGTATGCATAGGTCAACATATGTGGCTTCCAGAAAGCAGCTGCTCTGGGAATCACACCATCAGATTTGAAATGACCAGACACCAAGTAATCACTTCGCTATTTGCTTTTGGTGAGAATAAATTTTGCAGGTAAGTTTTCAGCCAAATTGCATCTCTGACTGTGGTCTGTTGACCTTGACTACATGCTTAANGTTTGTTAGAGAAGCCCTGCCACTGAGCCATGAGGCGCAGAAAGGATCCCCTTGCATTCTAAACTCCTTCTCAGAGAGGAGCCTCGGGGCAGCTGGATCCACTGTTAGCCTCAGGCTGTCAACAGTTTAAGTAACTTTGTCCCACAGGTTTTAATGATGGCGAATCATATATATTTATATAAAATTAATTATTTACTATGAGAAATGACNAGACACCAAGTAATCACTTCGCTATTTGCTTTTGGTGAGAATAAATTTTGCAGGTAAGTTTTCAGCCAAATTGCATCTCTGACTGTGGTCTGTTGACCTTGACTACATGCTTAATGCCCACCAGAGCCACTCTATCACTTCCCAACCTCAGCTGGACAGGAGGACAGAAAAACACAACAGAAGGCTTGTGGGTTGAAATAAAGGCAGAGGGAGATCATTCACTGATTACTGTCATGGGTAAAATAGACTCAGGGAAATTAGTTTAATTTATTACCAATCAAAGCAGAGCAGGATAATAAGAAATAAATCCAAATCTCAAAACATCCTTGNGACAGAATTAAGAGGGTAAAAGCAGGTATTTATTGAAGGGCCTTCAATAAGGTACACTGTGGGCAGACAGAGCCCTAGAGCTACACCCAAGACGGACGATGGGTCACGAGTTTTTCACACTTTTATAAGTTTGGTGCATTTGCATAATGGGGTTAATCTTCCACTTACAATTTCAGGTAATGATATTACCCCAAGTNTCCTCTTCAGAGGAAGGACTCCTCACACTCTTCTCCTGTTCTAGTGTGCATCCTGTGTGAGGTCACAGGTCCTGCAAGGAAAGCTGCTCCAGTGTGGGCTCCTTTTTACATGGGGCCGCAGTTCCTGCCAGTACCCAGTTCCAGCATGGCCTTCCCATGTGGTCACAGCCTCCTTCAGGCATCCACCTGCTCCAGCATAGGCTCCTCCATGGGCTGCAGGAGGATCTCTGCTCCCCCAGTATCATGGGTGGAGTGGGAGCTTCAGGAAAAGTTTGTTAGAGAAGCCCTGCCACTGAGCCATGAGGCGCAGAAAGGATCCCCTTGCATTCTAAACTCTTTCTCAGAGAGGAGCCTCGGGGCAGCTGGATCCAGTGTTAGCCTCAGGCTGTCAACAGTTTAAGTAACTTTGTCCCACAGGTTTTAATGATGGCGAATCATATATATTTATATAAAATTAATTATTTACTATGAGAAATGACTAGACAAAAGATCTTAATCAGAATTATTTACTACACAGTAAAAGCTAAAACTACTAATAGTGTATACATACGGTGCACTATACAGTGCACTATATAATACAGTGCACTATATTAAAGCAATTATATTAAAGCTAGCAAAAAGAAACAATTATTAAGTAGAGATTGAAGTAACTCATCAGTATCAACACTTGTGGTGATGCCTTGTTGGGGCTACCTAAAAATAGAGGCTAGACAGAATTAAGAGGGTAAAAGCAGGTATTTATTGAAGGGCCTTCAATAAGGTACACTGTGGGCAGACAGAGCCCTAGAGCTACACCCAAGACGGACGATGGGTCACGAGTTTTTCACACTTTTATAAGTTTGGTGCATTTGCATAATGGGGTTAATCTTCCACTTACAATTTCAGGTAATGATATTACCCCAAGTTTCCCCCTTTCTAGAGGTTTAGTTTTCATACTTTGGGGCCTGGGACAACAAGGTGTCCTTGAGTCTCAGGCCTAGAGAGGATTTGTTATGTCTAACAGAATGGGAGAACAGTAGCTAACAGTCTATATGGAGTTTTAGAGTTACACATTGAAGCAGTACAGGATCTGAAAAATATAAAAGCCAAAAGCCTAAGGCATCAGTGGGCAGGTCTCTTTCTCTTAACCTTGAGGAGTATCCTTGGTGGGTGCCCCTGAAATCTAAGAGAGGAATCTCCACCCACTCTAAGGAGGAATATGTTAGAAGAACCTAACTGTGTGAAAGTGGACTGGACTTTTACAGTATAAATCAATTGACTGTCAGTCATATGTCCCCAGGTCATCTGTGTCAGCTTAGCATTTTTAGATAAAGATACTTTACCATATCTGCCTCACTATCAGGGTGAGTCAGACTGGTTTTATCATAATTCAACACCAAAACCTGCATGACATCCCCTCTCAGTCCACCACCAGTAGCTTTCCAAATAGGGCATTATTTGAGTTGCTTGACCACATTCCAGGTAGAGCATCCTGCTACAACTATGGACCTCCATGGGCTCAGGGGCACAGCTGCCTCACCTTGGGCTACACAGTTGGCTGCAGGGGAATCTCTGCTCTGGGGCCTGGAGCAGCCCCTTCTTTTTCCTCACTGACCGGGGTGTCTGCAGGGCTGTATCTCTTGCATAATCTGTCTGGTCCCTCCAGCTGCTGTCACCATCACAGATGGGCTCGGCCTTGGCCAGTGGTGGGTCCATCTTGGAGTTGCTGGGATTGGCTCCATCAGACATGGGGAGTTTTCTGGCAGCTTCTCACAGAAGCCACACCTGTAGCCCTCCACTGCCAAGACCGTGCCACGCAAACCCAATGCAGTGACCAAGCTCATGGTATGGCTCTGTGAATTCTTGTACCATCACAGGGCAGGCACCTGGACTGCTTGTAAGGTGCAAATCTGACTGCTTCCACTGGAAACATGGATTTTGATAATTTTAAGGCAATCATGACATGTCAATTTCAGAAAGCTGTGTCTTGTCTTCCCTGAAGATCTAATTTTTGCCCTGGCTCTTTGAGAGACCAACCAGCTTGCAAATATTCATTCTTTCAAGTGCCTAAGCATGAAAGCAATGAGACTTGTAAGTTGAATGAAGTTAGATATGCACGCCTAATTACTAACTCTTATTTTATTTTGAAAATGTGCTAATATATATATTTTATCTGTAATTATAAAAATGAAAAGCAAAAATATCAGAACCAGTATTCTAACACCAATTAGTGCTGTGTCTTAGTTTTGAATTAATCTTTGTATTTCTCATTTAAAGTGTCAACTCCTGAGGTTGCTGAGACCTTCTGCTTGCAAGTAGAGAGCTTGGTGAACTTGTGTGTCCACTTCATTAATATAAGTAATTTAAAAAAATAATATGCCACTAAAATAAAGGTTAGCCAACTAATTAATGAGAAGAAAGCTTCAGTTCTTTACTTCCAGTCTGTGGTTGGCATACTGGCTTTTTTCACTGCTTATTTGCCCATATTGTACCCTCTGGCTTAGTTAGGCTTAGTAGCAGAAACTACGGAAAGCAGCATGTGTGGTTTTTTGATTCTTTTGACTACATGCATTTCTCAAAACTATCAGGTGAATATTTTGACATGTCACAAATCTGCTTTCTTTTACCCTGCTTTTAAATCAATGCCTGCTCTGAAGCCAATTCAGTCAATAGAATATTGTTGCCTTCCAAGGAATTTGGGCTGCGTCCTGAAAAACAGATAAAATACAGTGCAGTTCCTTTAAATAACAAGAAGAAAGAGGTTGGTTTGTGACTTTGCATTTCTGTCAGGTCTGTTAGTATACTAGTTTCCTTCACCTTTCAAAATTGTAAAACATATAGTATGGGAAGAAGAAAAGGACAAAGGTAGCAAACATTTGTCATAACAGTACAAAAAACCTGTTAATAATGCTCATTAATATATTTTAAATAGAAAAACTAAGGTTGTTTGTTTGGGGTTTTTTTTTGGTCACGAGAAAGAAGCCTAGTGCAGAATTCCAGTTAGGTAATTTTCATATAAATTTATTAAATATTATGATTGGTAAACCCAAACATAGAAACACAGAGAAGGAGGAAACTCTCTAGTGTCAAAAAGTCTATCACAAGACAAACCAAAACAGATTTCTTTTTATGATTGAATTTGAAAAGATTTCCATGACACTCAAGCTATGATGATAAATCCATGGTCCCAGGGGGTCTATCACCATAGCACACACAATACCTTCTGTAATTCATGGTGACAACAGGCTGTTCAGTTTTTCTGTAGACATGTCCCCATCACAAAACCCCACTGGTACAGGTAGGTTGTGGTATAGAGGCATCCAGTGAACAAGAGGAGGTCAGGGCTGTACAGAGGAACCAGATTCAGCTGAACAAGAGGATGACCCTGTCCCTGAAGCTTTGACTGTCTAATCCGACCATAATCAGGCCTCAAATGGCCTTGGTGTCGCTTTCAGAATCTGGATGGACATGTCATCAGATAGATGCAGAGCTAAAGAATAAGCCTGTTTATCTGAGTCATAAATGAGGCAAGATTTCATTCAGCAACATATTTTGCCATTTCCCTGTATGAACATAGCAGCACTTTGGATTTCATTTTCAGAATTTGTGAATCTAGCAGTTTTGGTGATCCTACAGATGTAGTGAGAAATAGAGGTGCCCTATAACTTGTAACATCATGCTGAGATGGTGGGAGTATTGTATGACACAGCCTGACAAGAGACACTAAATAGAAAACCATACATCTGACACTCCATTTTCCTTGGAGATTTGCAACTCGTACACAGTCGATGATCATGCACTGCTGAAGAAATTTCTTGCTGTTGCTGACATATCATTGAAGCTGGGGCAAGATACTGTTCTTTAATTTCACTACTTTTCCGCAGTTAGAATCATAGGTACTGTCTTTTTAGAAAAAATTTCAGCCATTTTCATATCGACATTAAACTGATAAACAACAAAGTAAATGCTACTGGTTTAAAATGTGAAAACTTACACTACCTACTAGGTTTTCAGTATTACTGTGGTGTTCTGAGAAGAGAGGATTGGTGGGTGGCATCTGAGACATGAGTTTAGCTACTGATGAGTAAAACTGGCCATGGCCTTAGAGAACCAAGATCCTACTTGCTGTCAAGAGTTTTACAAGTGGTGCAGAGAGGAATTCTTCTGAGATATTCTTTGTAAGGTAATAAGTGGTTTGAGACGTGTTTGTGAAGACTTCCTCTCAGCAATGAGGACCAGCATAGGATTCTCCAACACACAAGTGCTCTGGTTTCAGAACTGGGATGAGGGTAGTGAAGCTGATTGGGAACAGAGATTATCAAACATGTTATGTCAGGAGAATGGTTGGCTGTGTCAGGAAGGAGGCTGATTAATTGGGCCCCCTGAAGCTACTCAGCAGTGAAAGAGGTTCCAGGGACAGTAATTGTGGTGGACAAGTTGGTCATCATGGTTAGCCTGTACGTCATATGGAGGCCATGGTGAAGGACTGGGACGAGCCAGCCACCTTCTATGGAAGAGGGAAGAATGTCCTTAGGACCCTGCCACTTGGTGAGGCAGTGAACTACTGAATGCAAAACTCTACAGTGGGGTGGAGAAGGTGCAAACTCAAATCTTTCTATTTATGTTGCATTAGATTTCATTACTTTGGTTTTGTTGACATAAAAAAGATATTTTTCTAGCTTTTATTATACAATATTTATTAGTTTTTAGCTGGATGAAACCTATTAGGGAGAGAAAAGGGCATGTTTGCATTCTAAAGCCTGCTAATCTCCTGCGGAATCTCAATATAAGGGACAGGTTTAAGCCTATTCATCTCACTGCTGTGACTGACTTGGGCTCTCATCACACAGTCATATTGAACACAGACAAGAGCTGATATCATGAAAAATGAAAGGTAAAGTGACAAAAATCCCTGAAACCTAATGGTGTGCAGGGGAGTTGGTGGGGGTAGAGGTTCTGCTGTGGACAGATGAAAATACAAGTTAATATACAAAAGCAATAAGCCAATAAGAGTCATATTTGTGGTAACACACTAAGTTTCTTTGAAGTAAGGAAAAATTGCATTCATCAAGACTAATGAAAAGTGATGGACCAGATAAGGGGATGTCTTGCTATCAGTTGGGACAGTGAAGCACCAGAAAAGATTTCCCAGGGAGCTTCTGGGTCTTTGTCACCCAGAACAGATTAGGAACATATCTGCTAGGAATAAAATAGATATATTTGATCCTGATTAAGGAGCAGGTAAAGCAGGGCAGACTACCTGACCTCTTACAGGTCTAATTTGTTGATTGCAGCACAGGAAGATAAGAGCTTGGATGGAAAGACGGTGCTGTTTGGATAGATAAGAAAAGCTGAAACCCAGAGATTTTCTACAGTATGAAATCTCAGTTATGACTGACACATTAATGATGCAGGGACTGGAATACACCTTCTGAGTTCCAGCAAGGATGAGATTTTGGGAATTTCTGGGTACTGAGGGGTAGACCTGGGGGACTGAGGCTGGGGGATTGTGGATGTTTAAATTAGAAAAGGTTTCAAACTGTAGTAAACAGATTCAGAGGGAGAAGATGGCAAGATGCAAAAATAGCTAGAAAGAGAAATGGAGAAATTCTGTGATTATAAATGGCAGAGAGATCAGAAAAAAGATGAAGAGGGGTAATCAGGGTGTTCATAAAGGACAAATACCAAGAACTGGGGGAGTGGGCTTGGGGACAAGAAGAAGATATAGATGAGTGACTATATTGAAGTGAAGATAACCAAATTATCAGTCCTTAATGGCAGAAGAAGAAGGAAGTCAGGGTAAAGAAAGAAGGATGCATTCCTGCAAGTGCAGTTTCTGAAGGCTGCCTTCTCATTTCAGTCTTCACTGGGACTGCTTGGAGTTTCTTATTGAAAAAAGCACATTAGAATCTGGCATGTGAAAAGTTCTCTAACACAATGGACTGCTCAGGAAGACAACTGCAAAAATTATTTCTTTTTAAAAGGCATAATATGTCGGTTTGTGTTTCAGAAGTGATACAGGCTTCTGTAAAAACAGGCCTAAAGCAGTTGCTTTTGATGTCAGCTACAACTGTCAAGCCTGGTTTTTAGACTGATATTTTGATACTATTGGAGGAACTATCAGTCTGTTTTTGTAGAAGCCCTTTTACAATACTCTAAGTTTGAAGAAATTATGTGATAACACATGTGCTTGCATGAGGATCCACCTTGCAGATCTGCCATGGGCTGTTAAGGGCATGTTTGAATCCGGTGTGTTCAAGCCCAACATTTAAACATTGTTATAATTATCTTGGAAGTATCTCCAAGGGCTTTTGTTCGTTTCTTCTCCCCAGCAAAAAGAGTTTTTGTTTTAAATGTTCTCCTCACAGTATGTGCAACAAAAGATTGCCACCAAATGCACAGGGAGGAGAGACAAACTTGTGAGACTTTTGTACAAGGTAAGTGAGGTTGCTGGACACAAACAGACACCTGCTACCTGCCCCAGCCCCATGATCTGACCTGCTTGGGTGCAAGTACTCTGTACTCTCTGTGCAAGTACAGCTGAAGTAAATGAGCTGTGTCAGCACGAGGTTGCCTGAAGGACAAGGTTCTCATACTGAGGAAACTAAAGAAGGTTTTTTAAATCCTTCTGGCGCAATAAGCAGCTTTTGCAGAGCAGGGAAGGCTATGTGGGCTTTTGTTTTTGTTTTGTAAATGGGGGGTGTGAACTCCATAGTTCTGGAAGAAAATTATTATTGTATGGAACTGGGTTCAGCTATGCACATCAAAAATCCCCTTTCTTGCCCATGCTTGGAGGAGCCCCGTGTCTCTTCTACCTCAAAAAGCCTGGCTGAAGGCTCCACAGAAGCAAGTTAGATTGAACAGGATAATAAATATCCTTCTCCCTGTTTAGATTCCCCAGGTAGTCCTAAGAGGCACATATGTTTTGCTGAGCACTCTCTACTTATATCTACACTGTGCAATTCAGTGGGAATTACTTTTCAAAATCCTCTTCTGGGAAAATTGGCCTTAACCTTTCATTAAGTTCGATATGGATCTGCAAAGCAGGTGGTTTTTCTCTCTTCAGATAATCACACAAGTTAAAAATATGGGAAACAGAATACCCTGAAAATGGGAAGGAACCTCTTTCATGAAACAGTTAGTTCAGCATGTATTTCATTGTTGAAGGAGCAAAAATGTTTATCAGAAAAGAGATGAACTTTGGAGCGGAATTAGGAGAATCCTTAGACAATTCTGGCTAAAATTTGCCCAGTTCAGAACTCTGCTGAGAAGCTGTATCAGTGTATTACAAGTCCAGTCACCCTCCCACTGTACAGCCCAGGGCACATCAATAGCACACTGGTTCTGTTAAAGAAAGTGGCCTTGAGCACTGAACCCCAGCTACTTCACCTCTTGTCTCAGGTTGGGAACAGTTCCAGCCAACCATCTCCAAGCCAAAGGCTCCTCCAGGTCTGAATCTCTGCACCCCCATGGGCATGGGGTGGCCTTGCTGTCCTGCCTCAGTACACCCGTCTGGTGGAGTACTGGGGGCCTCTCATAAATGTCATTTGAGACACTTGTAATGAAAAAAGCATCCAATATATTAGCTCTCTCTTAGTGTGAGAGGGGCACCACAGATGCAGAGGAGATGGAGGGCCAAAGGCCCTGCAGTGAGGATCTGACCTCTGTACTCGAGAGAGGCTTTGTTTCAGGCCTCTTGAAGCAGAGAATATGCTCATCAGTCCTTTAGGAACAAGACTTGGCCGGGGCTGTTAGCTTGGTCACAACATTGCACTCTCAGATTCTAATGCCTTTTACACTGGAATTGACTCAGATCTGCCCAGCAGAGAAATTTAAGTCTATGGGTATCCCTATGTCCAAGTCATCATAGACAGGGCTAGAGTATCACTTAGTGTTTTGTTCCCTAACCCTTCCTTTTATGAGATTGTTATTTTAATTGTGGATAACTTTGCCAGTTTTTTTAGGATTGTGTTTTACATGCCAGTATCCTGAAGATTTTAGCCAATGTGGTTTCATTGTGCTGCCCATTTTCCAACAGTCTGGTGTTATATGTTAATGGAATGATAATGTTCATATTTTAGTTGTAAAAGGGAAACTAAGGGAGGTGGTGTGTGTGTGTGTCTGTGTAATAGAAAGAGTTGTATTTGATTTTGGTATTGCAGTGAAAGAACAACGTTTAAGAGGGAATGGATGTAAATGGAAACTTTCTGCTTGCAAATCAGAGAGTTTTTGACCATTTCAGACGGGGTTGTAAGTTAAATTGTTTCATGTTTATAGAAACAATTATTTATACAAATAATTACAGTTTAAATTATTATATTTTTGCAGAGAACAGTTATGTGATTACTTGTAATAAGAGACTTGATTTATTGGCTCAGGACAGCCCTTCTATGAGTTTGTATTTTCAAGTCTTTCATTCTGTGTTAATGTAGTTCACCTTCATAACTGTACAATTTCATCCATTCTTGGATCTTGACCGGTTTAATTATTCCAGTAGTATTCTAGTCCCCAAGACAAAAGGTTTTCTTATTTGTTTCCAGTGGTAGATCTGACTGGAGAATTCTATTCTATTCTTTTCTAGTAATTTCTGTGTAAATAGAGGAGAGAGAACATCAAGTTTGCTTTTACATTTTTCTACAGTTTTAAATTAAAACCACAACTCTGCATTCCATTGTGTGAACATCAGCAAATACCATGTGTTTTCTTTTCAGCTGGCATTTTGAAAGGATATTAACTTGTTGTGAGACTGCTGCTTGAGAAATAGACTTCCAGCAAAATTGTGATGTATGCTGTTTAAGGAACTTCAAGGAGCTTAGAATCACAGATCCAAACCTCTCTGAATAAGAAGAAAAACATTAAAAATTGTCTCAATCAATCCAGTGTCTTACATTTACACTAAAGAAAAACAAAAGGATGAACCTTTCCCCATTCGGTCTCAAAGAGTACCTGTAAAGCAGCTCTATGGACAACTCTTTTTATCTATTAGCCACTGTTTTGAACCCAGTTTTGTTTCAGTGTTGATGAGATTAATTGGGAGAGATCAAAGATGTATTTTAGGGTCAGCTAAATGGTGTTTATCTTTGCTTGTCCTCTTGGCCTTTAGGCTTATCAGACTTGAGCAAGGCGGATTCCATCACCGGGAGTTCTGTTCCAGGGATGCACTGGTCCTGCTTTATGCTGCACCTTTATGCATTCCAAAGCTGATGCTGATACTGCCACTTCAAAGGCTCCATTTTGCTTCAGGGGATTCTATCTTTAAAGCACTCAACATCAGTGGGAGGATTTTCATATCATGTCACATCCCACTTTTGAAGTTTCTTGTTAATAGGGGTCGCCTTTGAAGACTTCCCACTCCTGAGAGGTTCTTCTCCCAGTCCTTCTTGTTGCAGGGATGTCTCTCACAAGATCTTTTTAGCATCCCTCCTGAGGATTTTCTATCTTTTGGAACTCCCTTAAGAGCTTCTTAGTGTTTAGGCCTGAGTCTTCAGAAGAGTTTTGATATCCTTTAACAAGTTCCTGCTTGTGGGACAAGCCATGCAGCCTCTACTCAGTGTGGAGTTCGCTGTAACCAATTCACCTAAGAAAAATGAGTGTGACCTGGACAAAGCTTTTCTTTATGAGCAGATTTCATCCTTCCCCCGTTATTCAATTCTATTTAAGAATTGAATATCTATTATAAAAATGAATATATATGGCTTGTGATAATTATGGTTTTATTAATGATGGACAATTGCATTTTTATCAAATCAGAAACTAACTCATGCTCAAATCCTTCACCTTTTTGGAGTAAAGTCATCTTAATTTTTTGTTTTCGTATGATTCCTTTCCTCTTGGTGTTGCGCTTCCTCATCCAGACTGGAAAATACCACTCCACTTAGTATTACAGGCTTTAATGAAAACAAAAGGTACCAGAAAACTTATATTAAAGTTTCTTATGACATTCTGAAACCCCAGAGGCCTACATAGAAAACTAAACTATTGAGCATGTGCATGAGGCGAGTTTTGAACTTTCTGAGTTTATCACATGACTTAGTATGAGTGTTGTCAGATGAATAATTTCAGAATGCTGGTGCATGATTTGAGACTCTGCTGTAATTTTTGGGGAAAGTTCTGTATATGAAAGGAAAAGGCAAACATGGATTTTTAAAAGTTTAAAATTATATGTAAATTGCATAAATTTTTTACAAGTTCAGACATTCCCATCATCTCAATTTTCATTCCAATGAATTGGGAATGTGGTTTTAGAATTCTTCACTGTTGGATGTCTTTCTTGTTGTGTGTATGTTTTGCTGGTTTTTTTTTTTTAGGTTGACCTGCCTGGAATTGTGACCTTGGAATATCTGAGAAAGGTGGAAGAGAATCTCCTATGGAAAACCACAAAGAGGAAAGATTTTACAGTAACATTGTGCAAGTCAGGCTGCAAAACACGAAAATACTTTTGGAAAGCATTTAATGGAGAAGCAAATAGTTGCATGAGCATCGTAATAAAGTCAGTCTGGTGTCCAGTGTGCTTGTAGCCTCTGACTGATTCACATGTTAACCGGGAGAAAGGACAGCAGGTGCAGTTTGGAGACCCTGGGGACCTTGACTAAGACCTGGATCAATGCTAGACCTTTCACTAGTGAGATGATCTAAGGAGAGAACTTACTGGAGCAGGGAAGAATGGGAGGTTGGCCGAAATGTGTTTTGAACTACTTGAAAGAAGAGAGAGAGCAAAGTAGCAGCTCTAGGAGCTGCAAAGCAAAGGTGTGTGGAACTGCTGCAGAACAAAGAGCTCAGATGTAGCTAAATGCCAAAAACCTTGCTAGGGAATAATTTAGTCCCTTGAACCAAAATAAAAATTGAGACAACAGGCAAGAGGAAATACTTAAATCAATGAGGAAAGAAGGTTATGTAAATGAGACAATCCACGGGCCAATTATCTTCATTTTCAGACAGGAAATATCCTCCTCTCGAAGCTCACAGACGAAACCTTGATGTGAAAGTTTGTTTTTATTCTAAAATTCTGCATTATTGGCATGTCATAAAGTGGATTATGTGTAATAACTGGTATTATAAAATTAACAGTACATTCTTTTGAATAGACTTTCATTTTAAAATGAATTCTACTTTTCACAGAGAACATTGTATGTGCTTATTGAAGAGAGAACAAAACAAGATTATGTGCTACAACTTATACATCTACTGGCATGTCAAGAAGGTCTTTATTTTCTTCTTAAGATATTAAAAGTTTTGTGAAGAGCTATTTTAGTAGAAGGTTTCATGGTGTTTCAAGAAACATAAGATGCTTTAAAGAAGAAAATAGGAGATGTTTTACTTGGTAGTATAGTATAAGCTGGTTGTAATATCCTGGAAAAATTGTTCCTGGCAAAGAATGACAAAGAGAAAACCTTTACTACTTGTATATCAATTGGATAAAAGTAACATGAATTTATTGATTACTACATCATGATATAAGTTGAAACAAATACATGCTTAAAGAAAATACTTGTTTTCACAAAACCAAATTGTTTTTCTCTGGAAAATTGTTTCTTCAGGCATTCCAACATTGTCTAGTCACGTCCAGTTCCCAAAGCAAAAAAAGCCCTTGGGCTGTTTACAGTAAAGTTTTTACTCTGACCAATACTCATGCTGTCTCAGCCTCTGATAGTCAGGCTTATGTTGAAGTATGTGTTTCCATTATAATCAGTTTTGTTTATCTCTCACTTAAATTCTCAAACACAATTTTCTAGATCTCCTTTCAAAAATACCAATGTTTTCATCAGTAATGTCAAGTTCTAACTAAAAATCAATAAGATTTTTTTCTTGTCTTACTTCTTCTGAAATCAGGACTCTTCCAATCTCAAATTATTCACATTCATACTGTGTGCAATAAATTTAGTTTTCTGCTCATAATGAGAGATTATTTTGATAAATATCAAACATGACTTTGAATGAAATGCAGAGTCATGCAATCCATACTTAGTAAGAGATACCATCTTGAATAATGTCAGAATCATTTTTGAAGCTAAGAAAGAAAAGATAATTTGGAGCAGAAATAGCTAGTTGGGAAAAAACCAAACCCTTGCCAAACAAGAAAACCCCCAAGAATGGCTCCTCTCAGTGTTATCTCAAGCAGTAAAATCTGCTTGTTTAAGGACCTATTAATCATAGTGTAAAATGCTGCCCAATTTACATAACTGAGCAACAGAATATAAAATTTGACAGAGGAGAGTGAACATTAATTAGGCAGCTCTTGTCAGTGACAATGAGCTTCCCTGTTCTCCCTGAATTTTTTAGTACATACCCAGTAATTTCACACAGGATTTGGAATGTCTTGCAGGAGTTAGCTGGCACTTGTGTCTTTGTTTCTTATCTCCGTCGTGCCCTCAATAATGCATATTACAGGGAACACAGTTCATCTTTGCCACACCCTGTAGGTGAGCACTGGGAAGCTCTTGTCCCTTCGAAGTTGTAGGCTGCAGCTGTCTGAAGCCTGGTATGTGCCTGTGGTGATTTAAAACCCACACTGCCAGCAGCAAAATTGACAGTCCCAGGCCCTCAGAGAGTGGCCGCATTCCCAGGTGCTCCAGTGGATGTGCGTGTTTCCAGAGCACTGACTTCACCTGGCACGGGGATGGGAGCACAGCTCTCTTTGCTCTCCTGCAGCCTTCTTAGACTGTGTTTGCTGCATTTCATTTCAAACAACATGATAGAACGTCCCCTGACGTTGCAATGGTTGCTGTACATGCCACAGCCACCTGGCACCTCCAGGTAACAGCATATGTCAAGGGATAGCCTTGATCCCTGCACTCTGCAAGGACTCAGTCCCAGCCATGGCAGTGACAGGGAACGCTGTGACACTGGTAAAAGAAATATTTTGCACCAGTATTGATTCATATTTCCATGATGTTTTTATCTTTAATTAGGGCAATTCATCTTCAGAAGTCTCTTAAGTTGCATAATAACATATTTTCATTGTATTTCCTTTGAAGACATTGGAATTAGTGTATCCAGTTTCCAAAGGGATGATTAGGAGCAAATAATGGCTCACGGTTTGGCTTCTGACTGAGGCAAACCTGGCTGCATTGCTTAGAGTTCATTGCTGTTCAGAAGGTTATTTTGGCATTTAAAAAGGTGGAAGATTGTTCTCTTTTGCTGTGAAATGAAAGATTTAGATTCTTTGGATTTTAGATCACTGACAATGTGGCAGAAAAAAAATATTACTTTTTAGCAGAAAAAGTAACATGCTGCCAAATTGCTTTAGGTTAAGGCAAATAATTTGCTTCCACCACTACCAGTATAAATATTAGTGCAGAGACTGGATCTTGAATTTTTCCTGCCAATTTCTGGCTCTTTTAGACTGATTTTTTAAAATAAACTTTAGCTTTGACTATAGTTTTACCACCATCAGTAGGAAACTACTCTAAAGACAGTAATTCTGGGTTACAAATTCCTCAGCTAGAAAGACAGAATATTAATATTTATTCTAAAGATTAACATTGGAAAGCTTCTGTATGAGAGAAAAACCCCCAAAACTATTTCTCTTCACTGGTAGCTGGATTATATTATTATTTTAGGAAAGTAATATTGTAAATATTAGATATCATTATAAACCTTTGCATTCCATATATGCTTCCATGTCTAATACTTGGATTTTAGCTTTGCTTTAAAATACACTGTCTAGAAAATGATCCCCTCTGTCAGGAACATGTAGCATTTTTTTGAATAACTAATAATTTAAGGTTTCAAATTTATTCTAAAAATGTCAGTAATGGAAGTTCTGTCCCCAGAATTACAGCATTTGCACCAAGGCCACAATATATCCCTTGCTTGGGCAGATGTAGTGACATGAGAGGTATTTTATTAATCAACTGTTTACTTAAAGTAAGCCATTTCTTACAACCTTTTTGTATGACCCTTTGAAAGAAATCTAGAGACCAATATGAATCACAGATTGCTGTGTGACATTGATGGAGAACTTAAAGGCTCCTTAAATCAAAATCCTGTGTAGGCATGTGATAAACCTTCAGCATGAATGTTTCTGGATAAAATATCTATATCACTTTGGACAACATAAATATTTTGCATAAATATTAATTTACATTTTATTGCTTTTCTATCACCAGTGCAACAGGTGCTTCCAATTGCTCTGGGAACAAAGCATGAAGCAGATATTAAATGGGGTTCACAGAAATATTCTTTCTCAATAAGTTGTCCCAAGCAAAACCCACAAAAGCAAGGAGCAGATGCAAACCGCCAGGAATGCAGATGTTTGTACATAGATGGAAAAGGTTTGATTTCTGCCAAAATTCTCTTTACTGCTTAGTCACTGCCCACAACTGTCTTATTTGCTGTACAGAGCAAAGAAAAAAAAATCAAAATCCTGAAGAAAGTTACAGTCTTACAGTAGAAGGGAAAAGAAAAATAAGTGTGAAAAAAAGAGCCAGCTGGTTGAAGTGTCTCAAAACCAGTTCCATGTTTATGGCATAGTCAATTTTTTATCTGTAGTTGGACTGTAAATCTATGAAAGATGTCTAAATAAATGCTGGGACAAATTTATCTCCCCCCATCCCCTTCATTTACTCTCTTTCTGATGTGAAAATAAACCATAACATCTAAGTATATTTCTGATACCTGTTATTAGCACCACGATCTTCCTTAAGAGAGAACCACCACCAACCCCCCAACCCCCCAAACTGATACATATTTGTACACAAAGTCTCATGTAGGAAAAACGTCCTTGCAGCTAAATATAATGCAAGTTTACTGTCCTGCCAGCTGGCACTACTTGAGGAATCTGCCTTTGGGGTGGATAATAACGAATCCTATGCAAAAATCACATCACCCTTGTATGTATCAAAGCTATTCAACACTGAGCATCACTAACACTGACTACCCTGGGCTGGAAAGTGCACAGTGGGTATCAACTGACAAAGAAACAGTTCATCATCTCTTGTGCAGAGAGACTGTGGGAGCTGGGCCTGTTTAGTCTAGAGAAGAAAACACTGAGAGGGGATCTCATTAATGCATATAAATTTCTCAAAAGCAGGTGCCAAGAAGATGGTGGCAGATTCTTTTCAGTGGTGCCCAGCAACAGGACAGGGGGCAATGGCCATAAACTGAAACACAAGAAGTTTCACCTCAGCATGAGGAGAAACTTCTTTACACAGGGTGTAAAGAGGGTGGCAGAGCACTGAACAGGCTGCCCAGGGAGGTCATGGAGTCTCCCTTTCTGGAGATATTCCAAACCCACCTGGAGGCATTCCTGTGTCACCTGCTCTAGGTGACTCTGCCATGGCAGGGGGATTGGACTGGATGATCTCCAGAGGTGCCTTCCAACCCTAACAATTCTGTAATTCTGTCCTGTGTCTGCTCACTGCAGGATGAAGTACCATAACCATGGACAAGGTTGGGAGGTCTTGATGTCTCAGAGGCCTGCGATGTTTCTCTTAACAGCCAGGGAACATATCTTGCATACGTGATGTTTCCAGGTGGTGCAAGCAATGTACAAAGTAAGGTAGTTTTTTAGGCCAAGGTATTTTTTGTTTGGTTTTGATATGGGGAGGGCATACAGCATTGTAGGTAGAATCTCTGCAGATCTCTGATGTTGCTAGAGTGCAGAATTTTAAGCTGTGCACTCAGTCTCTGTAGTTCTTCCTTCACACTGTTTCTGGTTAATAAGTGAAGCACAGCATCGTTTCCATTTTGCACTGGATAGACACAGGGCCCCTCCCTGCAGCAGATGTAGAAGCAGTGGGGAGCTGGAGAGGGCATAGGGGCCATCAGCTGTGGAAACACCTCTCAGTAAAGGGGAAAACATCAACCTTTCTGCTGGGATGCCAACAGGTTTCATGGCTACATCCTGAGTCCTCAAGAACCATCCCCTGGGTGAAGCTGTAGGAACCTGTCTGCCAGGTGCCATTCTGGCTCTGCTCAGATGGACACCCCTTCCAATACACACATCCTTTCCTGGAAAGCTGGGAAAAGAAAGGCGCCAGAGGGAAATTTTTAAGAGCACCAGCTTTTGTCTCTGTTGGTGTATAAAAGAAATGATGACGATGTTTTGTTAGCATATATCAGAAAGGGGAGAATAAGACATATTTGAGAGGACCATAAGGAAAAGTTTACACACGTGATACCTCACCAGTTTGGAAGCCTTCCAGGGATGGATATTGCCTCTTGACCAGCTGCTGAGCTTTCCCTTCTCCCCTCCAAATGCCTTCACAGTTTTGGCCTCTATAAATCCTTGGAACAGTTAAGTTCTGCAGTTGAATTTGAGTCATGCTAACGTCAGTTAAAATTTGTTGCCAGATACTTTTACCACGCAACCAAGTTTGAACCTTTCCCATACCATTCATGGTTTTCTACCATTTACTTTCTACCACTTTTTTTGTTTTACCACATTTCAGCCCCAAAACCATCCCTGCTGCCCTTCTCTGTATCTTTGCTATCTGAAGATGTGCAGGACTGCATGCCTTATCCAGGAAATGTCACACTGTGAATTTATCCAGGGACTCAAGGAGAGAACACTTTCCCTGTGTCTTCCCTAATAATTCTAAATGCTTCACTTGCCTCTTTGACTGCTGCAGGGCATTGAACTGACATTTGAAAAAAAAAGTCTGTCCTCAACGACTTTAAGATCTCTTTCCTGAGTATATAAAACAAAGAAAGTTTTAACAATAGAGAAAAGAACACAGCAACAGTTTATTAAAAATACCACAACAGTGAGTGACCGGTAAAAGTATGCAAAGATGCTAAATGAATGTTCCCACAGTATTTGCATCTGCAGCTATTTGCAGTTTTGCCACAGAATATCTCCTTATAATTTTATTTGAGTGCTTTTTTTCCCCTTTGGCTTTTTACTACCCTTGGTGAACAGCTTGTTCCCACTGGCTGATGAATCCACTGGAAGAAGTCTGTCTCATGCCTTTTGTCCAGTGTGGATGTTCCTTACCTGGGCAAGACCAAGAGCTGTCACACACCCTGCCACTGAAATCCTGTCTCTCTACGGGTAAAAGAGGGTGGCAGAGGGAAGAGGGGAGAGTCACTGTAGCANTTCCTTCCTTCCTTCCATTTTAAAGACACAATCTGCCACTAAACTGCCTTTTTTTTATTACTCCTCTTCTGAGATTTCCAGCTCCTGCATCTCGTCAGTGAGGAGCAGCTCTGTTCTCTGGTGACATGTGAGTGTCACTTTGTCTGGGTTCCCTCACCCAGTCACCAGTACCCGGTGTCTTCAGCCTTCTCATCTGCATACAATGTCTGTGCCTCCTGCAAAGCTTGGCTGGCATCAGAGCCATGTACCTCTGTAAGCTGGTTTCACTTTTACTCCAGTATGAAGACCAAAGATCCTCATGCAGAGGTGTTATAGCAGGAATTAACTCCTGCCTGGATACCTTGTCCCTTCTGCCCCAGACTGTCCCATCTTGCAGGAAATAAAAGTGGCTAATGAGTAAATCCTAAACTCACTGACTGTGTGTGGGTCTAAGCATACATCACCTGGCATGCTCAAAGCTCTGGGCTCCAAGGACTCAGACTGAGGATCTGCTGGATAGCACCCATGCATTGAAATCAGGACCTGGGAAACAATCAGTAAGGAAGAATAGTCTGGTTCATACCCAAGTCTTACCCCAATATGAAGATGAGATGTGGGCACTGTGTGTATATTCAGGTTATACGGTCTCCCCTAGTTCCTATCAAGTCTTTTTTCATTGTCTACTTAGAGTATGTCATGGTTTGATTTCCTTATGTGTATCCTCAAAGTTTTTAAAAGGATTGTAACTGAAGCAGCTGTGCATCAGCATTCATAGAGCCATCTGTGCGAATGGAGCAGTTCCCACCTGTCCTCTGGTTCCTCAGGCAGCAGAAGTGCTTTGCCCCATGAGCTTCAACATCAATATGTTGCTGTAAAGGGAACTTAGGAATAATTGCCATAGTTAATAATAGTGTTTCAACTGACTTTGCAAACATGCACTAGGTCTGCCCCACAGTTCTCCACAGGTGGATGAAGGGACAGAAACATAAGCTTCTTTGTTATAAATACCCAGGTATCTAACACAACTATAAGCCCAGGAACTGCTAGCAGCACTTGGCATTTTTCGGTTTGGAATTTTGTTTTGACAACTGCATTATTAAATAATGCCTCAACATAGATTGAAGGTGGCTAACATAAGAGGCACACAGTTTAATCCTGCTGGCTAGACTCATACAGAGTCTTTCTGTGACATATGTAGGGAATCCCCATCCCAACACAGACATCATAACCTTGATCCCGGCTAAGCAAATCCTGCAAGGTGAGGAACAGATGCACAATCCTCCACAAAAATGTGGGTACCCAGGGAAGATGACATGCACTGCATTGTGTCCCTGAGAACAGTCTGTTGTCAGAAATGCTGGGCTTTGATTTACTGGCACAAATATGGACTTTGTGTGCTGAAACCAAACAAGGTACTTTGTGAGGCACATGACACACCAAAACCTGCTGTTTCTGCTGGCTGGAATGATGCTATTTAAAGCTGAGCCACTTGGCCTTCCTTTCGCCTTCTCCCTTCTGTTACTGCTACCACTTAAGTGAAGATGCTGCCTGCTGGGTCTGAAACTGATTTGTGCTCTCACAGAAGAGGAAGTGTACTGCAGTGCACAGAGAAAAAACTCCAAAAAGCAGTCTGGAAGTAAACGTTGATTTTTGATTAAGCATAACATCTTTGTCCTGAGTGCTATTAGAGACAAACCTGTCCATCTTCCTAGATGTGAGACACAGGCATAGGACACTGCTCAAGATCTCAGCAGTTTGGCTTTATTTAGATAAATACCTTCCACTGAAACCAGTGGGAATAAGTTTTATAAAGATCACCGAAGATCAGGGCCATTGAGGCAAGGCAATCTTAAGAAATAATCCAGTGAATCTTTAAAACCATTTTCTATTAGAGTTAAGCTGTAACTAATGTTCCATTACAATTGCATACTGGAGTCCTTGGAGACTTCTTAAGTACCCACTTCAGGCAAGAGCTGCTTTATGCCAGTATGCAGTGAGTATTTGGGCAGTCCTTGCCTTTGTCCCTGGAATATCGAGTGAATCTTACTGTCTCTCTTCCCACCTACAAAGTGGGAAAAAGTGCCATAGAATAAGGCACTTGGGAGTGCTCAGACACTGTGATGATTATGACAATGAGGAAGGGACATTTTAAGCATCTGCATAAATCAGAGCTAGATGCTAAAGGAGGGCAAGCGTGACATTTGAGCCAGGTGCTTTTTGCATAGCAGCTCTTTCCATTTACCACTCCTTCAGGCTGAAACTTTAGTTCAGTAGTTTTTGTTGCTTCCTATTGACATTCTTTCCAAGTTTAGTGCCCTGTTTCAGAGGAAATAAATTAGACTGTGGTATAAAAATTTTAACTCAATGTATTGACAGATTTCTTTATGCTGGGTACAAATTAACACCTCTTTCCAAAACACCTTGTATTTCCAGTTACTGCTGGGAACTCCAGTTTATTAATTTCTGAGATTCATGCCAGGTTGGGGGCAGACACAAAGAGAGGGAGCATATAGATTTTTTACTGAACTACCTTGTCTTTTAATCTGGGATATCTGCTTACAACATTAGCTATTCTGTGCAGAACTGGGAGAAATATTCTCCCAGGTCTGATCATACTTGCAGACATATTAGGAATGTTCAAGTTTCACACCCCAGAGCACAACTCACTCAGTTGACTCTCACTTCTTCCAGTGCACAAGCTGATGTGTGATCATCATGCCTAGAGCAGAAAGACCATTACAAGCTTTGTGTATGTACCATGTGCCTGAATTCTGCCCCTCTCCCGCTGCTCCACTGGATTTCAGCTTGACCATCTCTTCTAGACAATGTCTCTGTCCTCAGTGCTCCTTGCCTGATCTCATCTGATATCAGCCTGAGGTTTGCAAAACATGGGCACAGGGAACCAAGCTGAAGGTTTCATGCTGTCTCTGCTTATGCACCGAGGCCTTTTCTGAAGTGTCCTCCTGTATAAAAACAGGAATTCAAAACAAGTGTTGCGAGCCATGTTTCAGCCTGCAAGCCTGGGCCTGCTGATACAGGCTGCTATTTGGTTAGGAGTGCTCATCAATCAGGCTTCAGGAGCGGACAGAAAGCATTTACAGCCACCAGTCTGAGCCACGAAATCTAAAACTCAGCAAGAGCTGCTTATAAATAGTATGAAACAAAGTAGTGAAAATTAATCTTGTGTATCTGCAGGGGTTTTTAGGTTAGATATTTTTTCAAGATGGAAAACAAAGGTCTGTTTCTGCAGCAGTTATGAGGGTTTTGGGGTTTTTTACTTTGTATTTTCAAAGTTATTTCAGAGGAAAAAAAGATTAAAGGTTAAAAAGAAAAAAAAAAAGAAAAAATCACTCCTGCCTTGTCTTCTTTCTCCCTGCTATGGCCTCAGTTCAATCATGGCAGCACAAAGAGTTGATGTGACATTGGGCACAACCGAGGTGATGAGGAATCTTAAAGAATCATAGAATCATAGAATAGCTTTTGTTGGAAGGAACATTAAAGATCATCTAGTTCTAGCCTCCAGTTGTGGGCAGGGACACCTTCCATTAGACCAGGTTTCTCAGAGCCCTATCCAACCTGGCCTTGAACACTTCCAGGGGTGGGGCAGCAACAGCTTCTCTGGGCAACCAGTTCTAGTGCCTCACCACCCTTACAGTAAAGAATTCATTCCTAATATCTAATCTAAACCTAGTCTCCTTCACCTTAAAACCATTCTCCCTTGTCCTATTCACTCCAGGCCCTTGTGAAAAGTCCAGTTCTCTTGGAGTCCCTTTAGGTCCTGGAAAATGCTATAAAGCCTCCTGGAGCCTCCTCTTTTCTGAACAGCCCCAGCAAGGGCAAGTGAGCACTGAGGTAGTGGTGGGTGTATGAGCTGCATCCTAAAGAAGATCGGTCACTGATGAAGCAAATTTTTCTCCTGATAGCAGCGGATCCAGTTTGGTGCTCCTGCCCATTCCTCCTCCCTTCTCTGAAACAGCTGGTACCCCCCACCTCTGTGCTGGATGACAATGACCTTTTTGTGTAGCTGCCATCCAGTCATGCCAGTGGAAACCTTGGATGGAGAGCAGCACATGGATCTGACAACAGTGTGGAAAGAGGAGCACCTTAAACCCAGAAAAGTGAGTCACCCCCTTGGTCATGAAAATGTTGACAGTTTGCTTTCCGTGCAGCAGCACCACTTCTTATTACTGGGAGGGAGCAGCTGATGAAACTGGCCTTGCTTTCACGAGCAGGGAGTAACATCAAGACCTAGGATCCACCCACAGGCTGTTTTACAGCCTTTCCATAGCATGTTCAAAAGTACGGAGACAGGGACATCAGCTGTGTGGGAATCTGGCCAGATAGCAGACAGACTGGTGATAACAGTGCTCAGGAAATAGAGCTCAGCATGGCAGCACTTGTCTGAGGACCCTCCAGGAATCTCAGCAGGATGGGTCTTTTAGGGAGTGTCAGCAATAGGACGATTATGTCCCTCAAAAATAATCGGTATTTTTCTGATATCTTCCAAGTGAATTTCAGATACAGCTCTATGCTATTATTAAACATGAAATAGGTGCTAATGCAAAGGAAGGAGGAAGCAGCTGTATGCACAGGTACTCTGACAGCATTTTCTAACCTTTTGAAATCTTTTAGGCTTGATGTCTAATGCTGGCAGTGTCCAGCAGAGAAAGGGAAGGAGGGTACAGAGAAGATAATGCCTGAAATGTGTATATTACTCTAAAAAGAAACAGCAACCAAAGAGTAAAAGGGCACATTTGAAAGAAAATAAACTTAGCTAGCAGTTCCAACCCCCTTCCTGTCCTTAGAGGATTTTGATTAGGCTGCTGCCTGACAAGCCTGAAGGAAGGACCTCAGTTGTTCATCTCAGCCTTATGGATTTGTGCCAGGTTTCTGGTCACATTTATACAGACTTGCCCCCAGCAGGATAGAAAAATGTCCTATTTTTAGCAAACTCAAAGATCTAGCATATGGCCTGCAGTCTATCATCCTGAGCCCTGGATGCCACGTTGCATAAAAGGAGCAGGGTTATTTGGGATCACTGCCTGGATGGGAAGACCTCCAAGGACAATCTCAGTGGTGTCGGTGTTTCAGGAGGTGATATTCTTTCTTCTGAGTCTATGAGTCATCTTGCTTAATGTCACTAAATTCTTTCATGTGAAGCAAAAGTCATGAACCTCACTACCTTTGGCCAAGTTTCAAGTTTTACAGCATCTACAATAATTTTTCAGAAGGGTGCCTCTGCCTCCTGAGATAATGGTACATTATGGCTATCCCTCCTAAAAAGCTGTCTATGCAGTTTGTGGATTTCTTCTGAAAATCTGGTCTCTGACTTTGTATTTTGTTGTAAATTCTTTGGCCAGTCTGACTCTGAAGGATATGAGATGTTGTAGGAAAAACAGTGATGTGGACCATAAAATGATCTGTGTTTATAAATGCTTTAGCAGTATCTACCCTTGTATCTTTGCCACTCTCTCCTTTCTTGAATTTGTTACCCAGAAACCAAGGGCACTGAAAAACCATTAGTTAGTACCACCATAAAATTTGAACATTATCATGCAGAAGCAAGGGAAAAATGTATTTTGACCTAATTGCTCATCTGTGTGGATGTAACAGAGCACATCCATGATGTGGATATTAGGTAATGCCTGTAGATGGCATTGCTGTGGCCTGTTCAAGCCCTAAGTAAAGGGTGGTGCATGGAGGGACTGAAAGGTTCAACTCTAATCTAGATGCCTTCTCCTTCAACCTGAATGTTTTTGTCTGAGGAGACCAAGAAGTCCAAGATTTATCAGCTCACAGTGGCTGGATGTGACACAAGGCCAGTAATTTCACCTAATCCATAATCCACAGCCTTTCTGGATGGCATCTCTTTGTTCAGGATAATGTCTGTCACATAGATGCAGCTGCAGGTTTAGATATTTGAGGCCTCCTTCATTAGATGTAGGTGAGATGCTGACTCATCTTGTGTCTTCTTGTCCTAAAATTCACCTATTCCTAGAACAGCCATTATACGAATTTTTCTCTGGGAGTGACCACTGATTATGAAGATAGTCTGTCATGACTAGTTTGGATTAAAAACCCTACAAAGGTCTTGATGTTTTCAGTGAAAATTACAAGATTAGATGAGGTAAATATAATTTTTTTTCCCATGTAAATCTTGCAAGTTCTGATCTTGGAGGCATCTTGTGGTATTCATGAGCAAAATCTTCCCAAGCATTACTTAATTTGGAGAGAATGATTATGATAAATTGATATTATTAAATATTTGTTAAGAGTTTCTTCTTTCCTAAGAGGAAAGTGAGTGAAGCAGAGTACATTTTTTTCTTTTTCCTATTTTTTTTTTGTGAGGGAAAGAAGCATCCCTGTTTATTCCCAATAAGTGTTTTAACAAAATTCTTTCAGCTGCAAACTATGATATTACCTAACTACTTGGTGGGGTGAAATCACCTTAATAAAAACTGCACAAAAGTTCACATTTTCCACAAGATGCATAATGGCGGTTCTTTCACCTTTTGGTTTCTCCTGCATAGAAACTTTAGTTTCCTTAAAATGCTGGGGTTCTGGTTTTGGTTTAGTTTTGGATTTTTTTTTATTTTTTTTTTTTGATTGGTTGGGCTTGTTTTGTTTTGTTTCTTTTCATGAGAAGGGATTTTTTTTTATTTCTTTGAGGGTTCTGGGAAGTTTTATATGTTGCTTCTTCATTTGGTTCACAGATGTGTAAACCTGTTCCATCTACAATTTTCCTGCTCACACAAACTCACACAAATAGTTTGATCAGTTCAGCACACCTACCAGGTTTATTTCCACCCATTCTGAAAGGTTTCTATCTCACCTGTAGCAGTACTCTGACGACTAAAACATCTAGCACTGTGTCAAAATAACCCTAACCCAATTTTTACCATCCTTAATGTGCTGAGTTAGAATTTTATGGTGACGCAGGAGCTGTTATTAAAGCAGCTGTGTCACACCTGCAACACAGATCAAGGGAAAGTATGGAAGTGGGAAACTTAGAGCTCTCTTATCCTCACTTTTAAGCCAGAGCTCCAGGCTTATGCATTGCCTGTGTTTGCACTAATAGTGAGACACTGACCTAAATCTGCTGCCTGTATTTACAGTGTGTACTGTACACCCTGTTTGTGTTACAAGTGCACAGCTTCAGTTGACCCCAGAAGCTGTCCAGCCCCACGTGGGAAGTTCTGCTGAGGCCTGTCTGTGCCTACGCTGTGTGGATAACATCCTTGAAAACCGTGATGGTTTGGTGATGGCAGTTGCCATCACCAAACATCAACCCTGCCTCTCCTGCTCCTGATTTTCTTCCCTTTTGCACCTGGCATCATGTCCCTATTGCCCACTCTTAGTAACAAGCCCAGAAGATACAAGACCACTTCTGAGAAGAACCTAGCACAACAGAGATTATTGCAATCAAAACATGTCATGAATGAGGGAAGAGTGACTTATCAGTTTGATCTGGGTGAGGACAATTCTCAAATTTGATCTGAAACAAGGAGACCAATAGATCTACAGACTTTCCTATAAGAGAGTCTACATAGGCTTTCAAACCTTAACCTTTCTATCAGAGAGGCGTCACGCTCTGCTTAACATCAGGGGTGTATACTGAGAATTTGTAATCAGAAAAATATAGAGTGTTTTAGAGATGGAGGCACTCCTAAATACCTGAGTTAGCCTTAAGTGAGATGTGCCAAAATACAGAAAGAGATCCAGTCAAAGCACCTCACGGTGACCATGTCTGCTCTGAGCTCTGTTGTTAAGGCCTCCCTGTAATCTGGAGCATTTTCAAACTTCTGCCTTGCAAACTCTACCCTCATTCTCAGTTCCCCTAGTGCTCTGATGCTTCCTTTAAGCAGCAGCAAATGCTGTTTTCTTCTTTCTTTTGTCTGGGTCTCCAGCAAACTCTCATTATCCCTCCTTGCTTTTCCAAAAACCTTGAAAGGCAACTGGGTGGCGAGCAGTTATTGTAGATGCCCATCATGGGGCCCATGGGCTCTGCCAGCTATTCCTGCACCCCTTTGATGTCACTGAGGTCTAATTCCTCATGCAAGGGGGGTCCACTCCCAGAGCACATTGTGCATCCCAGAGAGAACAAGCTCTGATTGTGCTACCAGTCAAAGCACAGCAGAGATGCTGCTGGGGCTGATAATGGGAGACACAAAGGTGGCTGAGATCACACGCTAAGGAGGGGAGGGAGAGAAAGACAGACAAACTGCATTGGAGTTCAGTGGTTGCAAAGAATAGCCAGGCTCAATTGGAAGATGGTGGAATAGAAAAGGAATTTCCACAGAGGTGGTGGAAAAGAAAAGGGATGGCATTTTATCAGTTCAGTAGAGGGCTGGGATTTTTCTTTGAGCATTGACAGACCTTCTGTTTTTTGAGCTGGTTCTCTGGCTTCTAGCCCAACATTTACACTTCAAGGCAAGCTACTACTTGCAGTGCTTTTGAGGCAGAGAGAGCATGTTAAAAATACCGGCTTTTAAGGATTACCAGATCATTTCAGTATGGGTAAAATATGAAGAATTTTTCTTTCTTTTTTCCTTTCTTCCTTTACCTTCCTCCTCCTCCCTCCCTTTCTAAGGTAGCCCGCTAAAAATCAAACAACTTCTTTTTTCCTATTTTAGAAAATGCTTCCAGCTGGGGAAAGGCCTTTGAACTGAGGCAAGTCCACCAGCCATTATAGGGACAGAGTGGAATAAGGATTATGAAAAGGCTACTGGTGAGTGGAGGGATTTATACTTAGAAGCAAAATGGGAAGAGAAATTCCTTGAAAACTAGATTTTAAAAAATAAATTTAGTAGACTTTCCTAGCTTTTTGTTGTAATTTATTCCATGCTGTGTGTCCATTACATAATATATTTCTGTGTAATTTTATTCCACTAGCCAGGTGTGCTGTGAATAGCTATGGTAACTTTCAGGTCCATTGAATTTATCCAACAATAAGGATATGGCAACATACATTGTACTGTGCAATTAATAGGAATCTGAGCTGTAAAACTACATTTCAGGTTTAAAGCTCTGCTTTTTGGAGGTGACAGGGTTTGAGATTTTCTTCTTATTAGCATTCAATAGGACTAAGAATGAGAGAATTAGTTATAATCAAGCACATATAAAGAGGATAAGAAAAATTGAGTATAGGCCCTCTTTAATACAACAAACTTGTTTCACTACAATGATAAAATGAAGCAGAGTTTAAAAGGAAGATGATAAAGACTTGGAGACAACAACACTCCGACAAAAAATAAGTTTCTTATTCTCAGTTCTTTCCTTAGCTGTTTTCAGGATGTTTTAAAGATCACCCCACAAGTCTGAATTCTCTGGGTCCTCGGGATAATATCCTTAGTCTGTGTTCCTGCCCCTTAGGCTGAGCACAAGCAGGGGAGATATCAATGTCAATAGGCATCTCTAATAATGAGTTACAGTGTAGAGTTTAATAGAATGAATAATCGTTTTCCAGTTCTTGGTTTATGTTATATCCCTTTGCCTCCCTTCATAGGCTTTTCTTTGTAATATGATGGTGCCCTTGTTCTTAAGACTCACTTCAGCTCAGTGTTTGGAAATCACCTACCACAGCTAAAGGAATGGAGCAATATAAATAATAAATTCTGTAGATATGAAAGGATATGCTGAATAAATGCATGTACATTTTCTCTCTTTGCATATACTTTCTTTACACTATGTGCCTCAGACTGATCAAATATTATAAGAGAAATAATTGGATAACTTATTGCATAAAAAGAGAAGATATTAATATATGGAATAGCATTCCTTTATCATATCCATTCACTTTTTAAACTACATTTGAATCACACTAAATTTTGGCATTGAATTTTCTGGCATTTTCCAGATGACTAATCAGGTCAAAATCTGTTTATTGCAACAAACTTGTGCTGGAATGATCTGTAATACCATGGCAGAAGTGGCTTGTGACATAAATATATACATCTTCATTTGCATATAACCATTTCAGTTTTGCCATTTGGCACCTCCTTGAATAGAAAGTTAACTTCCCTTATTCCTTTAATTATTGACCTGTGGCATGTTCAATATTAAATAAATTTGCAGTTAGACTTCTTGAGATCATGCCTTCCTCTAAAATAAGCAAAATTCATCTCTTTGAAACAATTCCTGTGGGATCTCTGACATCTCCTTGTTGCCTTCAAGAGTGCTTTCTTTATGATCTGGTTGTTACCAGATATTATGGTTTTAACCACAGATATATTGGATGAGAAATGGCAGGCCCATTTGAAACAAAAAAAAACCAACAAAAGAATGTATGAAAGTATGAGTATGTAAGAAAGTCACCAATTTTGATAATGCCACTTTAAAGTTTTGCTATTGTACTTTCAGTGTAGTGTTTCAATTTGTACCTGCACAGTGTCTGCTTGGACAGGTCAGCCCTTACAAGTTATGGTGAATCAAATCTGAGATCAGTATCCAGTCACTTAATTCTGTGACCACCAGTAAATATTAGTCATTAGCTACAGATGAATTAGGGGTCCTTTGGAACTGATGTGAACTGGGATTTCGGAGGGATGTACTGTTTGCACAGAGTGGCACTGCTGATAAACACATTTTTTTGCACTTTTCAGCAAAGCACAAGTGTTTGAATTCCTTGGGCTTGGCTTATCAAGCAAGTGCTTCACTTCAAGGTCTCCTCATGTCGGGGACATACCAAAACTTAGGGAAAAAATGTTATTTATAAAAGACTGACAATATTATGTGATTGCATGGTTCTTAGAAGAGATATAATACAGGTGGTTGCCCCTCATTTTGTCTCCGGCAATAACTACAAGCCAAGAAGGCTGTGTGCCTTTGCTTTGTTATTGGAAGGGCAAATTCCAACCTAATACCCTTGGATATTGTTAGGATGGTTATTTGACCCCAACATAAAATGGTAAATAAATTGTGCGTTACTTCAACATGGATTCATGCTTTGTTCTAGTTCCACAGGCTGTTCTTTCTATCCCTTTAATTGGCTGATTGAAAGTCTTTCTCAAATGTAGCTATGTTCATGCATGTGCTGGTTTGGGCTGAGGCAGAGTTAATTTTCTTCACAGCAGCTGTATGGGGCTGTGTTTGGGATTTGTGCTGGAAACAGTGTTGATAACACAGGGATGTTTCATTACTCCTGAGCAGGGCTTACACAGAGTCAAGGCCTTTTCTGCTCCTCACCCCACCAGCAAGGAGGCCAAGGGTGCACAAGAGTGGCGGTGGCCCAACCCACTTTCAGGGTGATGGACATCCAGTGGGTTGATTTCCCCGCCCACGACTCCTCCTCTGAGGAGGTATAACATCACCGCCCATTAGGCGGTCCCGGGAGTATGTCTCCTCCCCGGGTTCTGGAACCATCTCTCTCCCTCGGTCTGTTATTGGCTGGTTTGGTTCATGTTTAATAAGTAGCTCATTGTATAATCAATTAAGTTCTGGAAAGTTCTGCTTTGTTCGGTTCCCCATTGGTTGCTTTGAATAAGTTCCTCCCCATGTATTTCCCTATTGGTCGTATGTCATCCCCTTGTCATTTCCCTATTGGTTATTCCCTTGTTCCTCCCCTTTCTCCTCCCCCCAATAAAACCCTGTGTCACCCTAGCAGAGCAAGCCAGTCCAACGGCTAGGCTCCGGTGGATAGTCCCCTCTGAGACCTTTGCTCCAATAAAGGCTTGGATTATACTATCACCTGAGCCCTCCTTCAGTCTCTGCCTTCGCCGCTGCGACCATCCATCTAGGCTGCGCCTGCCTATTTGGCTCTGGGCATACTGCCTCAGGGGAACTGTGGTTCCCTAGGCAACCATCAGCGACCTACCACTGCTGGGAACCCTGCTGAGTGCTGCTGCACTGGGAACTCCTGGAGTGTCCTGAGCAGGGGAACAGCTGTTTGTCGCCTGCCACGCCACCGGGCGGCTAGTGGCCAGCGCGGCACAAAAGGAGTTGGGAGGGGACGCAGCCAGGACAGCTGACCCCAACTGACCCAAGGGACATCCCACCCATATGGTGTCATGGTCAACATAAAAAGCTGAGGAGAAGAAGGAAGAGGGGGGGACATTTGGAGTGATAAGATTTGCCTTCCAAGTCACTATTATGAGTGATAGAGCCTTGCTTTCCTGGGAGTGGCTGAACACTGCCTGTCCATGGGAAATGCTGAAAAAATTCCTTGTTCGGCTTTGCTGGCATGTGGGGCTTTTGCTCTACCTATTAAACTGTCTTTATCTCAACCCATGAATTTCCTCACTTTTATCTTTCTGATTCTCTTCTCCATCCCACGTGGGGAGTGAGTGAGCGATTGATGGGTGAGTTGCCAGCTGAGGTTAATCCACAATAATACATATGGGATGAAAGATCTCTTTTAATTTTAACAATTTAATCACAACCATAAAAGATCCCACAAAACCTTTTGTGAGCAGGAAACTGCCAGCTGCCATGCCGTAGTCAGGGTCTAATTATATACAACACGACTAATTTTATTCTCCTTAACCAAAACTGTTCATAAACCTTCCGATTAAAAGTTTTTCTATATTTCTGCTAAAATCCAATTGCATTTGTGAAAGCATCATTTCCCCACTACAGCCAAAATGCACTTTTAAGAGTGAGTTATCACTCACATATGCAGTTGTTAAAAAAGCACTTAGAAGACTTATGGGAGGAAAAGCACATTGTGTCACACTCACAGACATGATTCCTGGGTGAAATTAGCACAGAACAAGGACAATAAGCAATTATTTGGTTGTTACAGGCTATGTCAACAAGGTTAATATATCTCTATATTATCACTATATCTGAGCCTTATTGTGGCAGGCAGAAAGTAAACACGGTACAAACTCTGCTCTGATCCCTGTGTCTGTAGAAATGAAAAGAATTCTTAATTCCTAGAGGGACTTGACTTTTTGATTTGGCCTTTTCTTCAGCTCTTTGATAATAATAATATTTTGTCATTTTTTTGTCCAAGTATTGTTCATATTCAAAGATGATCCTTCCTGAATGTTGAGAATGGGAGTTATGATCTGTGTCTCTGGCTTTCCTGTAACAGCAAAAGGGAAGTTCTTCCTTTCTCCTGGGTGAGAGAAGTTGCCGTGAACCAGAATTCAGAGAAAAATCCTGTCCTGACAAGATTTGATCCTGTGAGGAGGGATTACCCACACAACAGGTCTGCTGCCATCAGCCAGACCATTCAAAAAGACCCTCTCCAAGGGTCAGTCTCAAAAAATATATCTTCCCACCCATAAAGTGATTTCTGCTGTTTGTAGCTTCTGGGCAGAAAATAAGACCAGTAAAAAAAAGACTGTTTAAATGAGGGAAGAAAATGCTCTGGATTACTGCATGACTCCCTTTCCAAGGACAAAATACATTAATGTGAAAAAATTGTCTCCATCTTCTCTTTCTCAAGAGTTTCCAAATTTTCTGTGAGTGAAAGCAGAGGAATGAAGAACCAGTAATGAATCAAGAACTATTGATGTAGAAACTATGAATATATGAAACTCTCACACAGGCCTTTCCCTTCTGATTCTTAAGAGTTCACCCTACTTTGAGCAGGAAATAGGACTTTTTACAGTGTCATAGCCTGTTTTCATCCGGTCATGCCTCAGTTGTGAAACAAAAACTGTTATCCTTTTGCCTCTCTTTTCTCCCGAATGTTTTCCTCCAAATAATGGTTGTCTCCTGAAATTTGGTTAATACTTTCTATTTTTACTCCTTAAGGCAGTGAGCCATGAACTTCTCCCTTGAGGATCTTTGTAATTAACTGAGCTTGGGAAATAATGTTTTTGGTTGAAAGGGGTTTTCTTGCTGACAATATTGTTTCCGTTAACAACATCACCTTTGTTTAGTAATGCTCTTAGCCTTTTGAAGATCGGTGGCTTTGTTTAGCACTGCCTTGCGATGCCTTTTGACCACGATTCAGGAGTGTCTGAGGACGTGCCTACAGCTCAGTGACCTCACAGATTCCATATGACCAGACTCATCAGCAGTGCTTATTCATACGAATGAAAGAGTGCAGGTCCCTGTGCTTATAATTAGGACTCTGTTGAAGGATTCAGCTGAATGGGTACTTCAGACTAACATAACTCGAGTAACGTTGACCAGCCTTGGCTGTGGCTTTTCATGTTAATTTTTTTTTTTCTACTAAAGGTTAAGCTGGATATTAATGACTTGACTGTGGGAATAAAGAACAATGTAGAACAGCGTTGCAAATGAGCCAGCTGGAAAGACAAACTGGTAAACTTTCAGTGAATTGAGAGTCTTTATGTGAGGTGTAATACTGAGCCCAAACATGAAATACTGCAGCTAAACAGAGTCATTTAAGGAAGAAACATATGCTCAGTTATCATTCGGACATTCAGGCATCTCATTACACTGCAGCAATTTTTCCTTTGTCATAATTCAGCACAAAATTCTATTTGCAATAGAAAATTAATTTTCCTACTTATGGTCTGCTACAGACATTATCATGATTTGTTGTCAACATAAATTATCAAGAAGTGTTACATTGTGCAAAATTATTTAACATGTAATAATACTTTAGAGAAAATACAGGATCTTCTCATATCCTTTACCTGTGTGTCCCTCTAAGGGAATTTCATTTGGTTGATTTATAGTGGCAGAGGGAAGACACTAACTTTTGTTGTTTTACCTTCAGGTTCATTAATTTGTGCCAGTTAACTCCTTGAATGAAATTCTAATGCTCTTTTAAATTTATTCATGCATTGCCAGTTCATGCCAGATCCTGACCATCTTCAGCTCTCACCTATTTAAAGATTTAATCTGCTGACAATTTTATCTGGCAGTATATTCCATTTCCTTTTTTGCTAGTAGATAATCTAAAAAAATATAATCCAAATCCAATAAGGATAATAAAATAGAATCCAAATATAATTAATGATTAAAGTTGTCATTTGAAAGGCAAAAACTTTTGGTCTTAAGAAAGGTGACTCTGCCAGCAATTCAGCCAAGTATTTGAGTAGGTGTTTAAGTACCACAAGAGACAGTCTAGGAATGTGATGGATTTCCCCTTAGCGAGGGCTTTAAGGATTGATGGTTGAATAACCATGTGGGAATGATGACACTGAAGGAGCTGATTCAAGCTGAAGGCAGAGAGCTTAGCTAGATGATCATTTTGCCCAGCTGACATTCTCTACCATTCAGTTTTCTGTGTGAGTAAACTCCAGTGCAGAAAAAACAACCAGGCAGTGTCTCAAAGAACTTGAATTAAATCTGTCTTAGGAAAGCAAAGTGGAAAACGTTTGCTATCCTGTGAATGAGCATTGTCTGATATGATGCACACAGTGCTGGCTATGACCTCAAAAGAAAGTAACACCTGAAACTATTAATCCAGCAAGTGAGATAAAAGGATATTATGAATACCTTGTATTATTTATACTAACTAAAAAATGGGGAGAGGGAAAGTGTGTTTCATTCTTGTGAGTAGTGTGTTTATTTGTTCACTAGTGTCTGAAAAGCAGCAAGTCCTGAACAAATGAATGAGTGAAGGGTTCTTGTATAAAAGACTAAATCATATGAATTCTAATTTAATAGCAGAATAATAGGAAGCTTTAATAAGGATTGATTCTTGTTTGTTATAGCTGTTATCCAAACATAAGAGTAAGATACCATCCTCAAGGAGACATCTGGAAAATAGTATGCACCACAATGGAATATTCATGGATCATGATAACATACAGTTCTGTTTGCTAATTTTTTATAGTGGAAGCAGTAAAGCTATTTAAAAAACAAAGTCACAGCTGATGAGTTTCAATCCTTAATTCAGTTTCTTTTAATTAAAAGCTCAATAGACAAAAGCTTACAATAAGTTTATCTTCTAGACTAACAGAGCACAGCATTTAATTTGTTAGAAGTAACTCAAAGGTCTGCAAAATAGTAATTAAAAAGTTAAAAAATGAAACAAGTTTGTTTGGAAATGTTTGCATTCATATCAATCCAAAATGATGAAGTATTTTGTATGTTTTCCATAGACCTTGAACCAAATCCCTAATCACTGCTTAAACTTAGCATCAATTTTGTTTTCATGATTTGCAGCTGATTTTGCACTCCCTGCCCTGATCACGAAAAGTTGTGTGGCATAAATCAGTATGTCCTCTCTACCACTGAAGAGTATCAACCCAAAACTGCACAACCTTGACCAAGTGAAAATATGGGCCAGTGAAGGATTTCCAATCTCCCAGGCAGAGAGCATTTTTGTCTGTCATTTGTTATTGGTCTTGTGCAGAAGGTGAGACTCACGTGGTAGTAAAGAGTCACCATAAAGGACAAGGGCTCAAATCTGTTAGTGACTGCACAGACTTCAAACACAAAAATTAATCAAAGCTCAACTGAAAATTAGTGGATTCAGATAGAATCAGACTGAGGATTGCAAGGAATCTGGGGCCTTTTTGACTGAGTAGTTGTCTAGCTACATACACTATATAATATTTGTTGTCCTCATCACACATCATTTCCTTCCTCCTCAGTCTCATAGTAATACTAGTCTGGAGTTCAATAACGTTAGAAGTAAACTATTATAAATATACAGGTCCACAGTAGTATAAAGATTTTTTAAAACATTAATTCTCTCTCTGTTTATCTTTATGTTTCCTTTGCATGCTAAAAATCCTTTATCAAGTGATAGCAGGCTTCAGAAAGGTCACAGGGCACACAGTGTGGCAATTTTCATTGTAAAATCAAATGTTCCAGAAGCTTATTTCTAGGCGCATGAACATTTTTCATAACATCTTTCATAACATGGTGATTTGTGCTGACATCAACAACCGCATTCAAAAGAAATACAAAAATGCTGCTTTCAGTTAGAGTTTTGGTCACTTTGCAAACAGATTATATAACTATAGAAAGTAGGATTCGTGGTATGACAGTGTTCCAGATGCATCCACACTGCCTATGGTAGATTCCCAAGCGTTATAGGCAGGAACTGGGCAACTATTTTTGGATACTTTTTCACCAAAAAAATACCATTTTCAGGGTGATCTAAACAGTTCACAGATAATTTTGGGGGAGGCTAGAATGAGGTGAGGAAGAGATGGAGAGGTGGAGAGTATAGGTATATGTATCCACACAAGTAGTTCCCAGGGAACTGTGATTGTCAATAAAAATACATTTTTCCTCTCCAAAACAAGGGGAAATTGCACTTAATAATTACTGAGAAAGGAAATTAAGTAAGTCTTAGCTGTGTACCTTTTTTTCTGCCTTATGGAATACATGGAGAAACCTAATTTTATTAATTTTGTTAAGTCAAGTGGTGAATTTTGAAGAACATTCTTTTTTTTATGGGCCAATCAGGAAGACCTCACTGTAAATATTTGTACCATGCAAAATGCTTGCAGCTGGGGCTGAGGAACAAACCTGTGTTACATTTCAAACCGTGAACTGATTCTGTTCAGGACCATCTACACCTCTATCACCCAGTGATAATTTAATATCCTTCAGCAGACCTTTTTTCCTGCTGCCTGTGGAGCCTTGTTAATTATTTTTCTGCCTTTAAACAGTGAAGGGAAGAAAAATGCCCAAATGAGCTGATGCTGGTGAAATTGTCTTACCTGCTGCAGACACAGTTGCTGGAATGTTTACTAAGACCCTCCATCCTTTCACGCCTGACAGGCTTAATGAGCCCAACAGGTACAGCTCTCTCTGTGGCTTGGACGTCTCAGCTTTTTCAGGTAATGCTGCCTCCCTCTGAATTTCAAGGCATGAAAATATTAATTACTCATTCACAATGTGAACATCCCGTTTTTATTTTATTGGTTGCAAATTTACCACCAAATAATTCTATTTTTGTTGTTTTTTAATTTGTTGGTTTTTTACTCTGGCATAGGAAATAGTGGGCAAGCTGGCAGATTTAAAGATGACTCATAGGAACCAAGGATTGTTTTCATTTTGTTCTTTTCTCCCCAACATAAATATTTTTACCCTTTTCAGAAATCTGCTTCTTGGAAACACCTCCCCAGTTTCTCAGTCAGTACTGAAGGCACATACAACACACTCCACATTACAGATAATAATAGTAGAAAGAAGTCTGTGACATTTCATCTACTTATTTTAGTGTCTGTGATGTAAAACTCACTGATGACATCCAAGGTGTCTTGCAGAGATAAGGTGATACTATTTGCTCATATTTTGAAGGAAAATTTTGCTGTTTTCCATTTAAATACTTACAGTGAGTGCATTCATCAGGACAGCTGCTTTCAATAGAGAAGCACAGCTGAAACTATGCTTGTGTGTTAGGTAATATATTTTACATTTTACAGGCCATAATTTAGGAACAGAAAGCTATTTTCAGTCTGAATTTTCTGGAGATTATAGGCTTGCAGGGCACACGGTGTCCTTGACCAGCATTAGGCACATAGTGAGCGGATCACTTAGTCAGAAATACGGGTTTAGGATTTCAAACTAAAAGAAGCAAGATTTTTTACCCCTCAAGTTTCCTTGAGAGAAAGTTAGCTCAAGGTATCTCAATAACTTCTCTTCAGAGAATAAAGTTATAACCCTGTTCCAGACTATATCTGCCAAAATTAACCCATCAGACCAGGGAGAAAGATTGGGTTAATCCCTTTCACTTTACTGCTAATTAGAAAAGTACTTCTGGGCTTTAAATGAACAGAGCCTCTCCAGCAAGCCATACCTCCTCCTCCTGACCTTGGTTCATCCTGAAGGAAAGGGATGTCTTTCCTCTCCTTCTGTCTGCAGACCTGAGCCCGCGACCATGATGAAATGTTCTGCCTCAGAAGCTCTGTGGTGCTTCTTGCAAACTTTTTGGGCTACTACAGAAAGGTTGGGATGGTTCTTCAAGCAAATGGGTACATGCTGGGTATCAACTCTGAACTTATCAGAGAAGCTGTACAATAAAACAGAAGTGCAGGAGTGGAAGACTTGATGTTCATTTCTTCAATCCATCCAGTCCAGCCAACAGGCACGGACAAGACACAGATGTGTCCTAGATTTAAATACATGGCCTGCTGGAAGGGTCTTGCCAGCAGGACCTTTGTTTTCTTGACTAAAGGGTGGTGGTGTAAGGAGGAAGAATGCATAAGGAAATTGGGAGTTCCCTTTGTTACAGACTTCTTAGTGAGAAAAGATATAAATGAGGCTGACATTGTCATAGGCCCAAAGTGTGACCTAGATGTTGATAATTAGAAAAAGGTTAAAGGAGGAAGAAAAATAATGAGTCGGTCTACTGAACAGGTGCAAGAAGCATGGGGAATAAACAGGAGAATCTCAGAATCTTAATTGTAATATACTGAACTCAGCTGGCAAACCAGAAAGCTAGAGGATGCAAGTGCAAACAACTGGAAGTATAACACCATCTGCAGATGGTCAGTACCTTTTTCTGCAGTGGAATTGTCATTTCCAACATACTGCAAGCTTACAATTTCCCCTCAACCAACAGGTATCCTTTCACCAAATCAGGTGCTACAGAAGAGGCTTGGCACTGGGAAATACCTTTCAGGCATTTTTCTTTGAGAAACAGCAATTATTACACAGTACCCTACAGAGCAGGTTCCTGGCACTGCTATGTGTAATGCAGAACCACCACACCTCGAGGCCCACTCAAGTAAGAACTCCTAGCAACCTGTTTTATATATTCATGATTTTCCTTCTTTTATAAAGAATTTTGTACCATCCTTTGTTGGGTTTTATAGAAATTAAATAAATATCAATGTTGATAGTTGAATTATCTTCATTAGATTTCAGGGTGAACAGACCCCTGAGGTGAAGAAAAGCAACTCACATCTCAGAGAATGTTTCTTACCTGTTCATAAACTCAGACTGAAGAGCTTTCAGAGGTTGCATTGATACACATCTAGAAAATCACCTTTTCAACTATGAATATTAGAGATTGGTATGTAAATTTCCAAACACTGATCTTTAAGCACTTAAATCCAAAAAGAGTGGCTGAGCATTTGAGGTTTGAACTGCTCCTACTTATTTGTGTTAAATGATTTGCCACTTCTGAAAATATGCCTTTTGTGACATGTAGACCTCGGAGTACCAAATACTGCCAGAAAAAGACATTCTATTATTTTCCCAGTGTGATACAGACTTGCTTTAGCAAATCTATCAGCTGTGAATCAGCTCATTTCTTTAAAAACCTGGGAGTGGTGTACAAAAGATAGGCACTGTTTGTAGACTGACTACTTGAGCTAGCCCGGTGATGCTGCAGTTTATATGAGTGCAACATCACTGGAATTCAGAAATAAGAATGGCACTCATGTAAACTTGATGTAACAAGCTCTAGTCTGCAGCAATCTGGAGCAGATAGTAGAAGAATAATGCTAATGGAGAAGTGAGTGCTCTGTAAGACAACTGATAAAACACTCATTGAAACATATATTCTTATCTGCACCACTCTCATCCTTGAAAAGGTATTTCCAGATGATTCTTAGAGAATTTTTAGATGGTATCTTTTTTAAAAAAATGTTAGCTATTTTTTTCTTTCCTTATCTAAGCACTTTTGCAGCTGTGTTTCTTCCTTCCCTCTTTATCATTGGCACTAAGTTGACATGTGAGACACCAATCATATGTGATTGAAATATCTATCTCTATGCCATATTATTGTGTCCTATCAATAAAGCCATATTTTGTCATGGAAATTAGTCATTCCTCCATTTTAGCTCTTTATCAACAGCCAAAGCTTCCTTTTGAATTGCTTGTGTGACAGCTCTGTCTGTAGCACATCATCTATCTGCAGTACACTTTTTAGTCTGGCAGATTAACAAATTAATAAATGTCTAGATGAAATGAAGTCCAGAACTCATCTTGGGAATAGTCTCTGAACAAAAGCTCACTTGGTTGTCACATGATGTGAGGTTCACATTAAACAAATCTAATCACTTACCATTGACCTTGCTTGCAATAATACGTAATATCTCAGATACCAGTTTTACAAAGGTTTTCTAAAATCTACCTTGTTTTTGGGCCTTCAGAATGAAATATTTTTTAATGATATGGATACAGATAAGAGCATATGAGTCAGGATTACAATAGAACGTTTACTCTTTTTAGAGTTTGGTCTAGGTTAGGACTGGGGAGGAATCTGGTTTCATTATTAACATACCCTTTAAGCAGACCTGCCTCAAACTCTGGTTGTCATTCAGCCAGAAATTAAAAGTTCTGTGGAATCTTATCATGTCTTCTGAAGGAGGCATACAGTAACTTAAATACATGCCTATAGAACTTTACCTTATTACTCTTATTTTGTTTGTTGAAGTCACTGTTATATTTTTAGGTCACTCACAAGCATATTCTCTCAGATTTGGTGTTCATCTGTTTTTCATTTTCATGCACAATAGACAGATAAAATATCAAATGGCTGTTTTCTATTATGCAGGGCTTCAATCCATGGGATTTTTCCCAAGCGTAAAACATTCATTGTCAGAGCAGGAACAAAACAGTGTGATGAAACAATTAATAACTGTTAATTCAACTCATTATTGACCTAACCCAAATCCTGTTCATGGTAATGAAAATATTTCTAGGGATTTGGGGTACATTAGGTATGAAACTAAGGGTTATGCAAAGTCTTTTACTGTCTTTCTACAATAAATGCCAAAGACTTGCTTGTGCTGATGTTTAAATCTCAGTGGTGAGGGGTAGGAGAGGAGGCAGAGAGAGCTTTTAAGATAGAAAGATTTCCTTTGCGATTTCAAAGCTGTCAGGACTGTCCTACTCTGTCAATTCAATTTTAGATATGAAACTTTTTACTTAGATCACTGAATAAAATTTTACCTCACAGTGAGATCTCCCTATATACAAATGCTTAGAAACATTCCGTTTTGTGTTGGAAAGACTCAGGGGAAAATAATACCTCTACCCCTGGGAAGGATCAGCAGAGCTTCAGGTTGAGCACAACACTGTGGTAGAAGCAGATGCCAAAAGCAAAGATCAACTGTTAAGTGACATGGTAACATCTGAAATCAGACCTAGGAAAGGTTTCTGGAGCACACAAAGCAAATTGCTTTTTCAGGGTGTCTCAACTATTTGTGGGAGGGCAAAACCAAGAAAAATTTTCCAAAATGGAAATGCAAGTTAATCAGAATGCACGTATTTATCATGGGAAGAGCATATCTGCAGCATCTTGTGTAGCCTCAAGTGTTTCCACTCTCACCTATGTAGAAGACTCCTTTGTGATGGGTGAATTTGATCAACAAAGGCATATGGTTTTGGTTTGGGTTACTCACAGAGGAGGCACTGTTCCTAGATAGAGAGACCACCTACCAGGTGTGTGTGTCTCTTTACCCCAGCTCCTCTCTGCACTACATCTTCCAACAGTAAGGGTAGGAAAACCTTGCCCTGAAAGCCACATGTCCCTCAGGGGGGTAAACCACTGAACCAGTGTTACCCTCCTTCTCCTTTGCTGAGGATATAGTCAATCTTTTGAGGCTGTAACTGAATGTTTTGTTAGGAGTAGAGCAACTTTTGCTCTTCAGTCTGGCTTAGCCTTCACTGCCTCAGAACAACATGCATTGCCACAGGATGGGCATCTGAGCTGCTGGGGGCTTCCAGCTCACAGAGTGAGTACTCTTTGATCAGAGGAAATGTTCAGTGACCATAGAAACTGCAATTTGATTTTATGGGCTTTTTGTCACTGAAGCAAGGAATGTATACTCACCTCAGTTTGTAAAGCTTCAGTAATCATCATGAGATTTAATTTCTGTGTGCATTGAAGCATAGCATGCAATGCCTGTTTTAAGAAGTAGCACTCAGAACAAAGCCCCATTTATCAGGGTCTGAAAGTAAGAACACAGAATGTCCAAACAGAAAATTTTGCTTCTTTTTTGAAAAATAGTCAAGTTTACATAAAATAATTTTATAATATTTATGATTTTCATTACCTTTAAAACTGGGCATCACAACTCTTTTTTCAAACTGGAACTTCCCTTTTTGTCACAAGAAAAACAGCAAGGTAATGCTGAAACCATGAATTCAAACACCTATCAAAGCCAAATTTTTGTATCTGTCTTTTCCTGAAAGATAAAATGTATTACTTGACTCTGTGGCAAAGTAAGTGTTGAGATTGGATACCTGCAGTGGATGATATCCATCTGGCCCAGGAGAAGTGCGTGCCCTCAGCTGTGAGGCTCACACATCTCTCTAGGTGGCTTCATTTGGAGTGTGGGGCACTCAATAATCTGAGAGGCTGCTGATGGATCTCCAGTACTGCACTGCAGCCTCCATGCCTGCCCCAATGTCATGGAAGGACCCACATCTTCCTAACAGAAGCCAAAAAGGAAGATGTCTGCAGACTTCTAGGTTTAACAAAGCACCCTAAGTTAGGTCATCAATTTGTATCATGGAACTGTGGCAGTTAAGATTTCATCTATGGCCTTAACATTCGACAGAAATATTATTCAGTTTCATGTTATAATTGGCAGTAATTATGAATTTTCTCAAGGTCAGCCATGGCAGTTCAGTTAATGGCCAGCTCAGCTGGTCAAGGCATAGAACTTCATTTGAAGAATTGCCTTGGTAGTATTTTCTGGTTTTATTAAAAAGAAAGGTTTGGGTGTTTTGCTTGAAATAACTCCATTTCTTAAGCAAATTCCCCTTGCTAAACTACACCTGAGAAGCTGAAGTCTTACAAAATTCTTTGAGAAAGTTTGAACTGCTTTACAGTTTGTATATACAAGGCAGACCCCCTACCTGAGATCTCTTATGTATATGTATATGCAGTTCCAGTGTCTTGAAATTGTCTCCATGAGATTGCAAGGACCTGAGTCATTGATATAACCATACAACTGAAACTAAATTTTATATACAGTATTTCACTGCTTTTCAATGTTCATCAAAAAGTCTGGTATTCATTCTTATTTGAATTATTAAAAAATATGAATATCAAGAGGTGTGGAAGTTCTAATCAGATAAGCCTCTTGCTCTCTCCTCCCAGGTGTATACACATATCAAGGTACAAATCCCATGTCTGTCTTGTCTTTGGTACTTGTGAAAGAAAGCACCCTGAAGTTCCTGATCCTAGACCCTGGCAGTGAATAATGAGGAAACCTCAGGGCCGTTCAGGTCAGATGGGTCATGTTCAAAATCCATCTTGTACAGTTTTGGATATTTTTGCTACACATACTGTAGCTCTCCACATTTCAGCAAAGCTCATTGAGAACACCCTTCTTTAGCTCAGCTGCCTCATGTAGAAGTTCTGTAGGTATGCCACATGTTCTGTAGGTATGATCATACCCACTTCAGACCCCCAGACTCTCCATCAAATTCACTGCAGATTCATTCTGACTGTTGTGAACAGCTTTTAGGGAGAATTAGTTACTAGGTATCTATATCTATATCCATATTCTATCTATATCTAGACTATCCATATTCTATCAAAAAAGATAAAAGACATAGAATACAATGAATTTGCAGGTCCATATTGTTTCTTAGTAAGAAATAGGTCTGATCAACCTGAGATATTTTTCTCTCCTTTCCCTATTACCTTCCCAGTACAGGTGTTCCAACCCCCCTTCCTAGAAGGAATTCTGATGTCACTTGTGGGATTGCATTACCTTCCTAAATGCTAAGTGGAGGGTGGTGTTTGGCTGACCACAGACTTTCTGAAGTGGGAGAGACTTCTGAAACTTTAGTTCAACCCTTGCTCAAAAGAGGGCAAGGCCCAGGTGGCCCAGGGCCATGAATGGTGCTGTTTTTCAGGCAAATAAAGGACATTGTGCTGTGCAGAGTCCTTCACTGTGGATGTGACAAGACAGGGTGGGATAAACTGCTTCAGACTTTCTTCACCCTTTCATCAAAAGCAATATCTGTATTGCAGAGAGGTTTGGGGTGGCCTCTGAGATCATATCCAGAAATCTATTTCCAGGGAGCTGCTTACTACATCCCAGTGTTTCCTGACCTATATGTATATACACATGCATCAACATGTATATATGTGTGTACTTGTATATGCATTTATGTACATATATGCATTTATGATTGGGTAACTGAGGCCCTACACAAAAAGGTAAAATCTCCATTAAGCATGCTCTGCAAGAGCTGACCTTGCCTCTATCTCCTTCCTTTATTGCTTGCGGAGCCTCACTCTCAAAGACCACTGAAACATCAACACCGTGTATTTCCTGTCTCAATTTACAAAGCTTCTCAGTATCAGAATTTGTAACGCAGCGCTAAATATCATAAAATAAGGTGTACAGTAAATGACAATACTGTTTGTCAAATAACATATCTCAGTTTATTCATGGTATTTCTGCTCTCAGAGAATGAAATATGCTAAGCAGTGAACAAAAAAATATGTTTGATAAAAGAGAAAAAAAATATTTTGTTAAACTCTCATTTTTGAATTCCTGCCCACACAGACATTTTTATAGTAGATATAGATACACCAGTCTGATCTATAGTGTAACTGCAATAAGAAAACGTAATATAGAACTAGAAGTATAAATTGGCTTCCCACTGCTGAACTGGCCTTATTTGAATTTAATTTACACACGTTATATTAAAGTAAAAAATAGAATTGTATATTAGCACTGGATTACTTCTGACTCGTAATTTTTCATAACTGTTGAAGGATTTAGCAGTCAAAACCCCTTTGAGGGGCTCAAGTGTTCCTCAGTAAGTGCCTACAGTTCGCTGACACCAATTCTACTTAACACCAGCAGGCAAAGAAAGTAATCTGCTTTATTTCATGCTATCTGGTCTCTATTGTGCCCTGCTTTCAGGGCACGTATTGCTTTCACAGTGCCATTAAATGTGACTATTGTGCCACTCACTGTGCAGAGCTGTGTCTGCCAAAGGGACTGGGTGACATATAAGAAAGGTATACACAAGGATGGCAACCACCCTAATGAGGAGAGACAGCTCAAAGCTTAATTCCTTAGGAGGGTGGCACAGTGAGCATTCTAACCATCATTTTAGATCCTGATTAAGGTGAACTTTAAGTTACATTTAATTTAAGTGGCAGCTAATGGGGTGGTTTAGTCTTTCTCATCTGTTCTCATAAACACAAATTGGTGTTCAAGTCCTATTTGTTTCAAAATCACCTCATTTTCTTGCTGGGGTGATCCACTCCGCATCAGTGAAAGGAAACAGCTCTTGGAAGCTCTTGAAGAACCTTAAGACAGTTTCAGTACAAAAAATATGAGATGCCTGTGGCCTGTGAGAAGTTCAGAGGGTAACAGAGAGGGAGAGAGTTATTATAAAACATTCTGACTGGAAGAAGAAAAGCTGCTTCCTCAGTGTTTAATCATACCTTTGTGGCACAGCCCTTCCATCTTTCATCCAGAGCAATTGAAAATGTGGAGATACTCTCAACCAGCTATGTTATAATGATGATGAGTTTTCAGCTCATCTTTCCTCACTGTGTGGCAGATGTGCCTATTGTTCTTTCCATTCCCTGTTTCACTTGCCTTGTTCCATTTCTTTACCAGCTTCTCTCCCTTTGTGTGTCAGACTCAACTCCTAATTGTCTATTCAGACTTTTCATGTAGCCCTGAACTGCTTTTGACCTCCTAGCTCTCTATTCTCTTTTTCTTAGTCCACGAATATCTTCTTTGTGCCATACCTGATTTTGTTTTCTACTATGCTTCTTCCTATGTGTTACACCATTTCCCCTCCCACCTTATATTTTTTAAAGTACTCCCTAAAACAAATACCTATGTCCAAACTCACAGGTGTTAGGAAACCTGAGGAGTAAAAATCCCATCATTGATTTTTTTTTTGTCACTGACAAATTCCTGGGGAAAAAAATTACAGTTTTAGGTATTGTTTTCTCAATAAGAAAATCTCTGATACAGACATGATACTCTCTTCAGTATCTTTCATCTGTTGAAGGATGGAATGATAGAATGACCTCACTCATTCCAGCAGCAGTTGAAAACTGAGATGTTTTGGTTTTTTATGATGATATCCAGAAGATGTTTATTCTCCTTTTTTCCTATTATCTCCACAGAGTGGTCTACTCTGTTGTGCTGATATATCATCTTGAACTGATCATAGCTGATAACCTGCACCATAGTTCACCACATAATGTATTCATATTACATAATGACTATGAAGTTAGAGCTGGACACAAAACCACAAGAAAGCAAAAGGCTCATGTGGCTGCCAACAGGAAAACCGGTGAGGGAAATTGGGATTACAGGAGTGAAGCCTGAGGATATAACACTGGCATCTGAACACAGGGTCCATGACAATTAAATTAACTCAAGAGTTTTGATTTTTCTGCTTGAAGTTACACAAACATACACACATACAAGGAGTTTGGTTTTGTGATGGATTGACCTTAGCTGGCTGCAATGTGGCAAACTAAGTGCTCTGTCACTCCCCCTCCTCAAAAGGACAGGGTGTGGGGAAGAAATATGATGAAAAAACTCATGCATTGAGATAAGGTCAGGGAGATCACTTACCACTTAAGAGTCACAGGCAAAACAGATCTGACCTGAGAAACATTAATGTTAATTATTGCCAATTACAAATGTAGTAGGCCAGCAGTGACACTGTGTGGGTCCTCTCACGGAGGCACAGTGTCCTTCTGCAGACGACCCTGGAACCACTGCAGGTATGTATGGCTGGCTCCACAACAGAGGGAGCAATCCCCCAGCTGTAGACGGTAGACGCACAAGCAAAAGCATAGAAGTAGAGAAGGGTCTTTTGCAGGAGTTCCAACCAAGTTTATTGGACAGAAGGTCAGAGGCAAAAAGCAGGGTGTGAGGTTTGACCAGGGATTTTATACAGCAGGGATTATGGGTGGAGAATAGGGATACAACCAATGAGGTGAGGTAACCAGGGTGGAGTGAAGGGTACAGAAACCAATAGGGTAGACTTGGAGGCGGGAACTAGGGTAACAGTCCAATAGGGTGTCACATGAGGGAGAAATTTCTAGAAGTGGGAGGTGTAAGAGGCGGTCCCATGGGTGGTACAAAGGGCACAGCCATAGGTGGTGTCATGGGCGGTGCCTCAAACCTCGGTGCCATCCTCCCACCCGCCTTCCAAACTATTGGAGGCAGGGAAGTCCAGCCATTGGATTGTCATGGCTAGATTGGCACCTGAGGACTACAGCCCTCTAGAGGGCTGGGCGACCGCAACACGGCAGGAAAAAAAAAACCCCAAAGCTAAAAACATCTTCCCTCCACATGCCTCTTTCTCCTAGGCTCAACTTCATACATGGCAATTCTTCCTCCTCCCTCCATGCAGTGCAGGGGATGGGGAATGGGGGTCACAGTCATAGAGGTACTTCATCTCTGCCACTCCTTCCTTCCCTGCTCCAGCGTGGAAGTATACCCACAGTGTATACTCCTTCATGAGCTGGGTTCTTCCCTAAACTGCAGTTTTTCAATAACTCCTCCATTGTGGGTTCCTTCCATGAGTGAAAACAGAAAATTAAGCATTCTTAACCTAAATGCTCTTCTGGAAATGCTGGCCCAGTGGTCGGTATCAAATTTTGGAAAACCAGACCCAAATTACTATATCAGTATTTATCTTTAAGTGACTACAATTATTTAAATTGATCAGATATCTACATGTACTATTTCTTTGATTTCTGAATATTCCCTATATTATCAGCAGATTGTGGCCCCATAAAAAATGTGATTATACACATTTGCCTTTCTTGTAGCTGTTTCCTGCTTTCCTCTCCCCAAGAGCAAAGAACTTCAGTGGGTATGTAAGGAAGGCAAAATTTCTTTCTGAGCAATTAAGTCTTTCAGGAGATAAATTTGCAAGCGAAAAAGGTGCTGTAGACCCTTCTTTCTGCCATGAGTTCTGTAACCTGCTCATCATCCCTGGTTCTGCCAGAAGCACTTGCTGGGAGCTGCCCAAGAGCTTGGCTGATACCAAGCCTGTGGTGTGTTTTCCCTCAAGTCTGGGTGCATTGAAAGAGATTTCTGGACATGGTCATTGGTGCCAAGGAATTTCTCTGACCTTCGAAAATGGCATTATCTTTCATCTATGATTCTTTTCCTCTTCAGCACAGGGAAGCTGGAGAATGCTAGTGAGGAACTGTAGACAAAGTGTCAACACCTTTCAGAAGCTGGGCATTACTGTTGCAGTGGTTTAATTCCATAGACAGATCAGGAAGTTTTGTGAAATGCTGGTATAAACACAGATCTGGTACATGAAACTCTGCAGTGCTGATTTTTGCTCTCCTTGTTCATCCCAGAGAATAAGGGGATTAAGGCATATTGCAGTGGAGACCTTTCCTAAACTTGTCTTGGTCTAATCTGAAGGATTTTTCCTGTTATGTCATTTCCCTTTGAAGAATAAAAGCACAATTGTTTGAGTCATAGGTATAAAAATGGTTTAACAATGTGGTTTTATACTGTTGAATCTGGCTCCTATGCTAGAGTTGATGAAATAGAGTATTCTGCGTATCACAAGAGTGTGTCTTATGTGTGTGTTTTCAAAGTGTTTTCTTTGGTTAAGAAGAATTGATATTTGCTAGTGTGGGATGGGAGAAACAGCCTGCTACTACAGATCCTCATGTAATTCCCATTAAGTTAAAAAGATTTGTACTGCACAGTTCAGTAAGAGTATGGGCCATGTCTTACAGGAGATATTATGTCACTCTTTAGCAGATGATGTAGCAATTTCATTTGCTGGAGAGTGTTACAACACACCACAAGTATTTAGTCCTTCTTAAACTGCAGAGAGTTCATTACATATAAATCTGATACTCATTTCTTGTTTTCCACTCTATGATGGTAATAGTGCTGCAATACTATAATATTTGAGGTTTTTCTCTGTGGCTTATGCAAGAGGTATGTCCTTTGAAATACTGGAATTCAGTATTTAAGTTTCAGCAACAAAATAAGTAGAACGAGACTAAATAAAGCAGTCTCACCAACATTTTCTTTAGCAGAAAAGAATTTTTAAATATAAAACAATTGCTTGTGTGTTATAGCCATGAGACAAGATTACTTCATCATTTCAATACAATGAAATTTCTTTTCCTAAGAGATCAGATTTGGAGAGTATTCAAGTCAAGCAAGCTCTACTGAAGACAGTAAACTTGATTCTATTTAAACCAGAACCAACTTAGGTGTGAATCTGTTTCTGTGTATGTGAAGAGTGAATGGGAATGTGCAGATGGCTCATTCATCACAATTTATGTAAAAAATAATTTGTGTGAACTCCTTTATGGAAGGAGATTTATCTTCTCTCTCAGTTCCTTCACCTGCTCCAGTCCTTGTCAGCAATGGCCCTTAGCTTTAAAAAGCAAACAAACCAAGTCTCTAGTTGTCTTGATCACCTGGAGATACAAACTTGATAAAAAAAGTAAAGCCAGCAGCAATATCAGATTAAATTACTTGTTTGGGAGCTGTTAAACATTCACAGTTGTTGAATGATGACACAGAAGAGGCCATTTGATACACACCATGCTGCAGGTCAGAGCATTCACAAATTTGTGCTGAATTACCTCAGCTCAGAAAGCCGGGCTCTTACACGTGATGAATACATATCCATGACACTCAATTAATTCAAATAAATGTTGGTACCTAATTTCCACAAGTTTCTTTTGTAAGAAGAGGATTTAGGACTCTTTACCTGCACTGAACAAATGGTGAGGAAACTGGTAGTAAATGTACTTGAAATTACAGAAATATGCATTATTCCAAAAATATATCAGGAAACTTAGTTATTTTTTTGCTTATCATTTTATAGTAAAGTTCTTTGCAATATGTCCTGCATTTTCAGAGAGTTAGTTAGCATCTATTGCTATTGGAAAATTTGATTTTCTGACGACCAAATGAATCAATTGGGAAGTAGAGTGCCTGTGATTAGCAAAGCAAAGCAGATTGTAGTAGCATCTCTTATAAGCTGTTCTGCAGCATTAATTAAGAAAAGAGCCATGGATTGTTTTCCTGAGGAGGGAGGTGCTGTTTCATTTCTCATGTGCACCCACTGTCCACAAGAGCCGCAAAAGCTCCTTGTATAACTGTGCAGGGGTTTCTTTGTAATTGAAACACTCAGGGAAACTGTTCCTGAATGCCAATCTAATCTATTGGGTAAACAATAAAGAACAGCCTAAAGTAAGAAGAAGGAAAGCAAAAAGAATGCTATTATTATAGAATTCTGTAAACCAGAAAGGTTCTGCATTTCTTTGTCAACTCAACATCATTGTTTTTCATAGAGTTTTTTGACAAAGATTTACCACAGAGTAGAGTTGGGAATAAGCTCTGTGTGGTTGTGGCAATTAGACACCAATCTGACAGCTTTGGGCAGAGAGCAGCTCTTTGTGTTGTTTTTTTTAGGGGGGAGACGGACCACTTCAACTCATCTCCTGATTTCAGCAGTGATGTGGGTTGTTTTGTTTTGTTTTGGTCTTTGTTTTTTTAACACAGCACTCTACTTTCTAAGGACTGTTTCTTCAGCCATCAGTGCCTATCAAATATAGTAAGCTGAGTTATAACAGCCATGCATGCAGTGAAATTCTGCCACCATTTTGTGCATATGCAGGGGGCTCCCCATCTCTGCTGCAAGGGCAGTGGTGATAGTGCCCTGAACTTTTCCCTCCAGCATTGGGAGGGTCCCTGTCTTGGCTGATCTACCAGGTATCTTTTCTGCTACAAACTAATTCACTAATTGGGCTTGCATTAAAGGTAAAATACTGAAGGTCCAGTTTTCTGGTGCTCCCCCTCCTTCATGAGTCCAGCTCTCCCCATCCAAATCCTTGTCCACTTTCAGCATTCCTTTACAGTCTCTTTTAGAGCAGCTTCTGTGAAAGCAACACACCCTGTCTTACCTCAGTAGCTAACTGGAAAATCCTTTTTTATTTTCTGTAGCTCCTTTCTTCAAGCTGCAGTAAAGTGATAGCTCAGTGCTCAGAACTTGTCCTTTGTTAACAAGTGTATTTATTGTAAACCTGCAGTGTGTGTTACCTTGTGGTAAATTCACTTCCGAAGCTCTGGAAGTCACCAGGCAGCTCTGGCAGCACTCAGAAGCAGCTTGCATCAATAGCAAAGGGAGGGGGAAAAGGTCCCATTTAAAGAAACTGTGAAATAGTCAAAGTCATTAAAGTAAAGCTGAGAACCATTTAAGAAGGTGATACATCAATGCAAAATGTCTGCGATATAAATTGTCTTTCTCTGATGTGTCTTCAGTCATTTAGCATTGAGTGGGAAAGACACATCTTGTTATTCAGGCAAACCTCTACGCAAATTAATTCTAATAATAATTTATGGTATAAGACAGTGCTTGTTATGGAAAATAGGCTGATGGTTTAATTTAGGGCAAGAGTAATCAAATGGATCTGGCTGAATTTATTTTAGAAAATACAATAAATGGAATGTAGGCTAGATAATGCTGAAAATGTTGACAATATGCTTATTTTTCGAAGTGCATTATTAACCAACCAAACAAAAGTAGCATTAAAGGCCAGTATTTTCAAGGAACCTGACCATAAATGTTTAATGATGAGACAGAGGTTTTATCTTTCTTTTCCTACCTCATCTGAAATTAATGTTCTAAGTGATATGGCTGTGACTGCAAACTTGGCAGTGTTGGGGACAAGTCTCTATTTCTGTTTCAAGTTTCAAACAATATAGTCATTGGCTATTGGGGAAAAGAAGGAGGTTATTATTACCAAAGCATGTTTTAAGGCAAAATGCTGTTTTCCTGCTTGTTGCCTGCTAAGCAGATTGCAGGGTCGAGTCTCCCTTTAAGACAATTTTTTTTAAGGTGTCAGAACCTAATTAGAGCGATTTGGATCACTCCACAGGCTAATTTACTTTTCCAAGCCCCACCAAATTTCTCCTGCTTTGGATGAAATCGGAATGAATGGTTGGTCTACAGCTCATTACATCCTGGATGCTTGAAATTGAAGGGTCTTGCAGAGGTGTCCTGTCCAGCAGGTAGGTACGAGATGCTGTATTCATCACCAGTGACTGTAGCAGAGACAGTGTGGTGGAGCAACTGAGAAAGGAGATTAATAAAAGTCAGAGGATGAATGGTGTGAAATGTCATCCACAGCTTCACAATCAAACCTTATAGGGGATGAGGGGATGACAAGAAATACTTATTGATTTCACGTGGAGCTGATGGGCTACTGTTTCTGATGGTTTGTTTTCTGTCTGTGTGGGGCTTTTTCCCAGATTTTATGATGTATGGGATTCATGTCAGATCCTGAGAGCTCTATTTTCTAGGCATAGGCACACTAGAATAGCAGATTTCCTTCAGATCCTTTAGGCATGAGGTCATTCCATGTACCAGTGGAGTTTATTTGCTGGTGTTTTGCCATTGCTTTCCCCCACATATAATCAGTATTTTCTATGTTTAGCTTACACAGCACTGCTGCTGCTATGAAGTTGACTTAAATAGCTGGCACTTGTGCTGAAAAACTCAGCTCCCCATCTGTCTGCTGGAGCAGGCTGTCATGTTTTGTTTGCTGGACACAGCTGTGTAAAACACGTGATCCGGTTGATCTTCTGCAGGTTCTTATTTCGGCCTTGGCACTGCCTCACCTGGGTGCTTTCCACTATTTGCCCAAAGCAAGTGGCTAATCTGAAACCTCTGTGTGAAGCTCAGCCATCCTCTTCATTTATATGCAGCAGAGGGCTTTGTTCCAGGAAAAGCGCCTTAAATTTGCATGCTAGGAGCACGTGTGTGTGATGTGCTCTCACATTGTACCGCAGTTTTGACTAACGAGTGTTTTGCATTTCCTTCAAAGCCCTGTCTGCGTCACAGAGAGCAGTGCACAGGGCAGGTTAGCAGGATGGAGAAGGTCAGTGCAAATCCCCAGGGAATAACATTTTCCCTGTAATGAAACACCTTTATTTCAGAAGACTGTGAAGAAATTTGCACACCAAACACGAGCAGCCAGATGGGTAACACAGCACTAAAAGTTGTTATGAATGAGTGTTTGAGATTGCTTAAAGAATCACTAGCAAAGGTATCAGTAAAAACAAGATCTAATACAAAGCAGCAGCACGACAAAGTTCATTGGCAAGGTTCACTCTACTATTTACTAATGGTTAAGTCATATTAGGAAAAAAGCAGCAAACAAAATCCACTCAATCAATCCAAACCCAAATAAACCAAATCTGTCTACGTGTGTGCGTGTGTGTGACAAAAGGATAGAAAAGACAATGATAAAAGGAATGGGGCCTAAAGCGCGTAACAGCACTCAAACTTAACAGTACTTATTATTTAAATTAAATTTAGCAAAGGAACAACACTTAATGGCATTTAACTTAAATTTTCCACCTTAGCAAAGCATTCATATAGGATTTATTATATCACAACAGTAACTTGCTTACAAGCCTAATTCACCTAGTACTTAAACATCTAAAAGAGCAGTATTTCTCCCATATTTGCCTAAACATATGTGCATTGCATGCATACGGGCATAAAGAGTCAGTGCGAGGTACCTGTCAAAAATTCCCCTCGAAAGTCAGTGAAATACTCACTTTGGGTGACTTTGTATCTTCCCAACAGGTGAAGGGTTGATCTTTGAGGAGTGGAGGGATCAGCCCAGGATCTGTCATTATCCAGCGACCCCCTGAGCACAGCAAACTTGAGAGCTCACTGACTCTGAGAAGCCCCACCCAGAGGGGGTTTTGGTTGCAAAATCCAGAAGAGCTCAAGAGAGTTGGCTTTAGTCATAACAATGTTTTGTCCCAGCTGCACTTTGGATCAGCCACTTTCTTTGAAAGTCTGAAAAAGAGGATGTTATGCCGTTCAGGAAAAAAAAATAAAAGAAGTTTTCAAGGCTGTTCTTCAAAAAAACCCCAGAAGCTCATTAGACAGCACAAGTTCCTGGGAGCAGAGTGTTTTTGCCAAGCTCAAGAGGAGCTGAGCCCAGGTGCTGCTCATCGAGGCCGAGGCCTAACGAGCATTTCTCAGCTCACAGAGTGGCCTAAAAAACGGGGTGGAGTGTTGATGCACCACCACAAAAGCGCACAAAAGCAGCTGGTCATTTGCCACCAGTTGATAAATAGGGACAAACCCCTGCTTTGGGGATGTGTATAGCAGCAGAAGCACGCATTAATCTCCCTCAGGAGTCAGCAGGAGTATCAGGCTGTTACGAGGCCTGCAGAGACATTTCCCAAGTGCTTCAGGCTGTGGATCCATGAGTCAGCTCTCTCCTGGTGAATTTTAGGGGAACTTGTCTGCAGATTGATGCAGGAGGTGAGAAAGAGGAAAAGCAAGGGCTGTGAAGCATGTGGATAACATTGGAGAACTCTTAATGGAGAGCTGTCATAGCCACATCCTGGCTGCAAAATGAGAGGTTATTAGCGTGAATGACTCTTGAACTCGAGTTCAGTATTACTACACTCAGACTACAGTGTAGTTTCATGTTAAAAAGATGGGAGCTAAGAACAAAACCGGGTAGGAACCTGCATTAGTGCTTACAGAAGTGGGATAGCCTCCAAACAAAAGTTTGTGAAGAGCTGGGATATATTACAGTCAAAATGAAAATGGAAGGAACAAACATGCCAAACAATCCTAGAAGTTTTGACAATAATTAGGGTTAAGTTTAAATGGTTTATTTATGCCAAAGGAAATCTTCATTTTCAGGCTATTTAACCTGCTTTTATTTTCCAATGCCTTTTTGATTTTTTAGCTGTGGGTTAACCAAATGAAAAAGATTTTCAATACAAAATCTCACAATGTTTAAGTTGCAAAAATACTGAAGCAAAGTGTATCATTTTTTCAGAAATGAAATAGTTCATTTTGAAAATGATTAATTGAGGATAATACTTCTCAGAAGCATCTTTTGACTCCATCTGCTGTGAGAGTGCATGGGACTGAAAATCTGTTTAACAATGCTGGTAGAAATGCATGTGTGTCTAATCTCCTTTCCTTTGACTTGATTAGTATTGCTACACTAATGTGCTGTGTCTTGGGCAGCTGTCTAGCATCTCTGATGGCTCTGAGTCTGGAGATAATGTCTCTTCCAGATGTCATTTTTGGGATAGATTATCTTACAAGGAAGCTGTTAATCAGGAAACTTGTGTTTCATGAGATGATAGTGTCAGACAAAACTGATTCATGGAAACTCTTCAACAGAGAAAAAAAGCCATGTTAAAAATAGAAATGAAAATATCAGAAGGTTTCAAGGGCATAAATCCAAGCATTAAGAAATGCACGAATTTAATTTTGAGAATTCTAAATTCACTCCCCTTGTGCAAACAACCAAATCTTTACTAATGTATTTTAGACATTTTCCACAGAATTAAAGCTGCATAGGACAGGGTGTGCTCTGTTAATTATCAGCTAATCAATGTTTTGTATGATCCCCCACACTCAGTGGGTGACCTTTTTTGCACTATTCTTTGCTGTTTAGAAATAATCCAGAGCCAAGATGCCTGACAGAGGACCAAATTCCAGCTGATCAGTACAGTGTGAGCTTCTGCATAAGACAACAGGTTCCCACTGACTCTGGGACAGCTGCTTGAATATACATTTCCCTGCTCCTTGGCACTTGCTGAATGTGAGTCAGACCTCAGTCTGAGGATGGAATTACCAATTCATCTCTGCTTCAGTGTAGTATATGAATACTGCACAAACATTAATTACTCAGGTCATTAATTTCTACAAAACACCTTCAATGTGAAGACAGGTTGTTACCCCAGATTTAGAGATCCAAGAAAACTTTGAAAAATTTTTCATTAAATAGTATGATATGTTCTATGTTAGTGTTTGCTACTTGCAAGCCCCCCCAGGGGGCTGGATCTCATAGCCACTCTCATAATTTAGGGTGTCTTCATGAATGCTGACACCTCCCATTTACATATCCCTCTTCCTCTGCCTCTTCTTCCCCATCCATTTTCTTTGCCTTTGTACTTCATTCTCCACTCAGGGATCTCTCTGATTTCCCATCCCTGAGCCCAGTTTGTCTTAGACTTTTCTGAAGACCACATTGTCTCCAAGAAACAGAGTCAGAGACTAGAACAGATGGGACCAAATTATATTGGATGTAGCTAAATCTATAAATCCCTTTGTATCAGTGCTGCGTGCGCCAGAGTTTTCCAGAGTTAATGAAATACTGTCCTTCTCTTCAAAGAGGAGGATACAACCCAGAGGAAATAGCACAATGAGTGCAGAGCAGAATAGCCTGGGTAGTAGAGACTAATACTTAACATGTAGTAGCAGTTTCTTGGAGAAAGGAGGGATGAGGTGGTTCCGTGTGTAGGTATGAACAGCTTTCAGAGGATACAAAAAGTAAAAGTGGAAAACGTCTTTTTTTGTTGAAGATCTTGTAAGGTAAATTCTGAATAAGAGTTCTGTCATCAGGGCTGGAGATAAGCTTATGAAGATGTTTATGTGGGGAAAATAGAAATGAGGTCTTCCTGCAAGGCAGTACAGAGGACACTTGACAAGGATGGTCATCACTGAAAGAATAAAATTGTACTGAGCTACTGCTGCTGTGATAGGAAGGAAATGGGAATGACAGGAATTTCTCTAATGTACATGCAAGTGGTGTTTTACTCTGTCTTGGTGAGAATCTTTTCTTGTGCATATTTGGGTTAAATGCCATAATTTCTCTTTGTTTTGCACTGTGCAAATATTTGTCTTCATAATTCTGCACACACAAGCAGCATTTTTTAAAAATGCTGTGTGGTAAAAATTGAGTGATTCAGAGTTAAAGATGACAGCTTATCTGTCTGCCTGGAAATGCAGGGTATGGTCCTGCAAACATTTCCACTCCAGTCTGACACTTGTGAGTCAGCCTTGAATAACTTGCCCAGGGTCACTCAATAACAATACTGCCAGACCATAAGGAATTTTTCCATGTGTATTTGTAGGATTCTGTCTGTCTAGAGTTAGCTGAATTCCACAGGGAATAACTTTCTAAACAACATGCAGGAAAATATTCACCGTGAGAGATTTACTGTGCATCTTTGGCCTTTTTTCCTCAGGGCAAATTTCTGTTTATGTGGGAATTAGACTTAGGAAGCAGCAATCACGGTAGCAGTTGTGTAGCGAATGGCCAGAAGCAGACTGCTATTGCTGTAACTCTGCCTGAGCTTTAAATGTACTTGAAATATTCAAAATTTTTCATAAATTTTATTTGATCATCTCTTCAAACACCAGCAGTACATAGTATGCAATGCTTTTTATTAAATCACAGATCTTTCCCTGAGCAGGGGTTTCCTCCTACAGAAACATACAGCTTTTTGGATTTGTAAATGACCTAAGACACATGGGAGTGGAATAATGGAAGTCCTATTTTCTCACAAAGTGGAAGATAGAAATTGCTATACCTGAGCAAAATGTAACCTGAATCACTGATCAATGTTCAAATATTTTAATTAGGAAGATTAATTGTCTTGAAAAGTAATGTAAATTCTTCATGCAATCTTCAAAACTCTGCAGAAATAAACAAGAGCACAAAATCCTGGCTCACAAATCCACGGATCTGTGGATTTAAAGGGAATTTTTTGCTTAAGAAACACTGTCCTGCTTCTCACTCCAGCTCTGGTGCTATGGCTTTCCTTCTCTGGTGCACACATCTTTCAAATCAGTATCCTAACCCATGCTCTTGCAGCCAGGGGAATTGCTCTGGTTTGGGCTCCTCAAGCTCTGTCTGCAGCTAAATGTGTTGGGGAGCAGAATTTTTGTCTGTGCCAGTTTCACTTCAGGAAAGAGTTTAATTGCTTGAATCTGAAGGATGTGCATGGATAATTCATGAATTCCACTGAGGTCTGTGTTTGTCTGTGGGTCAGCACCCTCGAGAACAGCCAGTAGAATCTTGCTGCATAACTATATGGCCAGAAACAAATTTCAGCAATTGAATGAAGATAAATGACCTCATCTATCTGAACTTCTGGAGTCAGCAAACCAGAACTGGGAAAACTGTCACACTGTCACATTTCTGGTTGTTACATCTACTTAGGGCAAAAAAAGTACCATGAGGACAACCCTTCACATTTTCACACTTCAGAACCTGGCAAACTTTAGGAAAACAGAGGCAAAGGGATAAAAACCCCCAAACAGTAAAAGACTAAATGTATATTCTCTCTTCTAAAGGCAATACCAAGATTTAAAGAATGATTATCCTTCTGTAACTTATGAACATTTTTCTCTCATTTCCTGTCATCCCATCAGCTGAGACACCGTATGAACTCCGCGATGCTGTGAAGGTTTAATTGAACCTCTTTCACTTTGCACCATTATCTTCACAGTGTCACTCAGGCTGTGATGTGCTGCTGAAGTGTGTCTCTCCATAAGGTGGCCTCCATTTAGGAGGATTAGAAAGCATGGCCAAATATAACTAAGTTCTCATAGAGTACGAATTCGTGTTGTTGGCTCAAATTTGTGCAAATGGATGTAATTGGGTTAATTTTTTTCATCACATTTTAGGCCACATCATTTCTTTTTGTCTGCACCATTCCCAGTTATATCTGTGCCTGTCTGTACCATGCTAGATTCTGTGTTATGTCTGCTTCCACAGTTTGTATGGTTGCATGGCAATGGCTGATTCAGATTAAATAAGTCTGATATTAATTACCATTATCAAAGTATCAGCTTTCATTTTACAGACCACAAAATAAATGCTATAGAGAGTGAAAACCTGTGCTTTGTGTCTCTGTGGTTGGAGAGCACTGGAGAGAATTCAAGCACATCCCTGAGTATTCTTCTCTAGTTATAATGCTTGGGAACTAGGATTATGGATGTGAGCAAATATAGGTGATAAGTGTAATTAAGATAACTTCCTAATCAGTGCAGGCCACATTCAATAAATTATCACAAGTCGATGTACTGGGAGTTAAAGACACTGATCCCAATCTGTGGTTTTAAGTCATATTTTCTCATTCAATTATAAATATGTCATTCACTTTACCTGTATATCTGAGGTGCAGTATGATTACTGGTGTCACTTTTGGCCTATTGGCAAAAGTAATATTCTTGGCTCTGTTAAGAGTCTTCTATTTTTAATACAATAATCTCTAAAAGTTGCTCATCTGGGGATGTTCACTTGTGCTGGCCCAGCACAGCAGTAACAGACTAAGGCATATTAGAATAATTGTCTTGGCTGCCTTAAAAAACCAATTTGACATTTCCATCTAGAAAAGATCCCCTTTAAAATGTTTGTATGTTTAGCTTTGATAGCAGAGATATTCACAGTTATATCTTCTCTATCCCTGCCTGAGATATGTGACATTTCAGTCATTCAGCTTCTTTGACAGAGGTGCAAAATGACATTTTACATGCTCTGCTGCAATGTATCCTTCTGTCTTTTGCAGAAATAAGGAGTTGGTTTACTCTGGGATACCCGTACTGCCACACAGCTGCTTTAATTCAGCAACAGAATTGACTAGAATGTAGATTCAGTATATTCTAGTCAATGTTCATTCTACATTCAGTAGAATGTATCATATTATGGGGATGGTTTGTCACCAAGAAGAGCATCTGCTGATTGACAGTTTATTTTCTTTAGCAATAAGATTGAATGTTTGACAGAGAGACACTGAGCTGCCAACTTAGAGTCCCAATTACTTAGTGTGATGTAGCCCCACTATTTTAGAGGAAGTGAGATTAGAGGATTACGATGTATTTGTGTTGTCACTGATGAAGTCACATAAGAAGTCACATAAGAAGTTTGGGGGGTAGTGTTCAGGGCAGAACCTATGACTTCCATTTCTGCTTTCCTATTCTATCTGGCATGTCATATATAAACATCATGGCTAATCTTTTGCATAATTATTTTGCCCTACCTGTGACGAGGATTAAGTTCATATGTTATGTTAATCACATGTTTGTTAATTGTTGGTTATTAATTGCACAGTTATTAATTGGTTAAAGTATAGTTTAAGTTGTTAAGGTTATTCCTAGAGCCGCAGTCGACCCCAGATGTTCCCAGAGGAATAACCATTTCTTCCCAAAGTTTACATGTTTTACAATTAAAAAGTTATTAAAGTTAGTTGCTTCTTACAAAACCAAGCAAGACACAGACATCCCCTAGATGCAGCCAATCTCCCCAATTTATGTTGATTTATATTGTTCTTTGTATTGTTATCACTATTTTGTATTTTAAAAGTTTATTTTGTGTATTTAACTTAAGTTTTCTTATNTGTGGCTCGTTTTTCACATGGCACATATATATAAAGGCACCTGAATACCCTACCTTTTTGCATCTTGCAATCTGCTGATCTCCATTTGTGCATTCACATGTGGAAAATCAAGAGACAGAGTGCTGCCAGATTTGTGGAGGTATAAAGGCACAAAGGAATCAAAATTTTTAGTGAGAAATAACATCTTCTATTAGAGACATTAATTTGAACACATAGACTAATTTTGGGGTGAAGACTCCCTTCAGGAGAGGAAATTTTGGTCTGTAAGACATGCTGATACACATCAGTGGGATACGCTACAGAGAGTAAATGAACTTTTTCAGCCCCTTCAGTTCTTTTCAGGCTTTTAAACACCTTTCTAAACCAGAGGTGATAAGGGGATCTTTCCTTTAAAATCAGAGTGTATGGTCACACAGACAGTATGTGGGATTCCCAAACCAAAATCCCTCCTTTATGTGAAAAAATATTAGTACATATCCTCCTCCTTTGTGAATACCTAAACACTTCAGCTGCTTCGAGATTGTTATGCAATGAGACTTTTCTCAGTTTCTTCTTTGTATGCTTTTTCACTTCCCATAAGATAGCAAGCTCATATTGTGAAGCAGGTTTTCTCTACTCACTAGTGAATATTCAGACTACTAGATGATAGAATTTTTTTCCTGTTTTTTGATTTAGGAAGTGCCCTCAAATGGAGGTATCAGTCCTGGCTGTAATTGCTCAATATCTGTAACCAGCCTACCAGAGATTTGGTCTAGTGATGGTATGGATATTCTGCCAATTCACATGTTTGAACTAAAGACATATTTCTTAATATGTGGATGACACCTGAAGAAATATAGTATGTAGAGCTCCACCAGAAAACATAACAAACTCTTGCTGAAGAGCTACAATTTGCTAAAGCCCAAATAAAAAACTTTCTGTTCTCAGCCAAGACAGTCTTCTTGTCTTTGATGCCTGTAGCTCTCTCAGAGCATCTAGGAGTTGGTGCTGAGAAGTGAGGAAGGTAAATGATCTTACACTCAATTCCCTTCTAGCTCTTTGTCATCAGAAGGGGTGGGCAGATTTGACAGAGCAATTTTTGGCCCTCCTTAATTGAGAAAGAAAATGTTGTGAAGCCGGGAGTCTTGAGAACTCAGGGAATTCTACTGGTTGCGTGCATGCAGGGAATTTAAAGTACAAGCAACATGGATTTTTTCCAGAGTTTTTCTAATTTAGGACTACATTATGGAGTGCAATGCTAAGCACCCAGTTGTGGTTACAGAGCTGGAGGTAAATTGGAGTCTTGACAGAAAGTGATGGGAATGGCTAGTACAATTTTAAAACTGCTTACTCAGAAATTAATATTTTTTCCTTGTCCATTCCCTGCTGCTATTTCCAAATCCCAGAAAGGTGCTTTTTAACAAGAAGAACTGCAATGCATTTCCTGTATGTTAATAGTATCCCAGAGGGTAGTGAGATGTTGCTGTGGTCTAAGTAATAAGACACATATTGGACTGAAGAGAGATGTCATTATTTAAGCAAAGAGTCCAGTAGCTGGAAAATTCGTCTGTCATCTAGTCCATCACTGGGCCTTATCCCCAGCTGAGGCAAGGTTGCATATTCCTGTTTATTACAATGCACTAATTCTGGTTCCAGCTGTCGACATGGCCTTTTACCCAAAGAACTAGACTGTCAGATGTTAGTAGAAAGGAGTATTCAATGGGAGGAAGAGCACGGCAAGTTAACAGGGACAAGTTTTACCAAATATATTTAGAATGAAAAATCATCTTTTTAGTAAGTTAAGCACACAATGATGCATGGATCTTGCAGCAGCTCTTAGGAATAGAGCTGTAAATCTCCTCTCTGAGTTTCAAGTAATGCAGTATCTGATCAATAGACTGACCAAACACTGGTTATTTGTAGTGGAAAATTGCCTCCCTGGCTACTAAAATTGTGGAGCAAAGGTTGTTTCCAATTTGAGAAGGCACTTCATTATATGAGTAGTCCAAAGAAACAGATCAATCTCCTATCCCTAAAGTCAAGGAGCCTCATCTGGCCTGAAAACGTGAGACATGCAACTAGGTCTGTCCTCACAAGACCTGCATTTATTAGGTCACAATAAGATGCATTCCTTAGAGCTTGATAATCAGTTGTCTGCCCAGCAGTAGAACACAGTTGAGTTCTACATGTAGGCAGAATATTCTAATTCAATGCACAAATTCCTCTAATGATTCCATGGTAAAGGAAAAAAAAAAAAAAAAAAAAGAAAGGCAATATATAAAGTACTTATAGGTTTCTTAAATATGGTTCTTTATTATTTTGATGGTCATGATGATGGTAATGTTGGTGATGGTATATTTCTTGAAGTTCATTTGCCCAGTTTCGAAGAGGAAATTGGATCTAAGATCATTCAAAGCTTCATCAAATGGAGAAGCTATAAAATAAAAATTACTTCCTGCCACAGTTCTAATAAACCTCCCCTTCCTGCATCTCCTTACGTCCATGTATAACATTCCCCCCGTAGGTTCATAATGATGATTTAATCTCCTTTGCTCTTGCTTTATGGGAGCCACTAGCTGGAACTCTATTTAGATTGATTGTTCTTCACTTGTTATTAACAAGTGGCAAATTAATGGAGATGAATAAAAATGAAAGAAGAGATTTAAATTCAGCTTCCTCTGCACTGCAGGGTTTTGATTTCAGACAGTTTATTCCTAATTTGAAGACAATGACAGTGAATTGATAACATTCTGGGGTGTGTTAAGATTCAGTGTGAAGGCTGATAAAGTATTTCGTGGCCTTTTTTTGTTGAGATTTAATTATCACCCAAAATAGGTCCTAATTCTTCCATGCTGGTGCTCTATCTCATGTCTTTCCCCTTCACTTGGAAAACTTCACAGAGGCTGGCAAGATTTCAATGAATAGTGCAATAATATTCCTTATATGCCCCTTGCAACTTATGCAGTTGTTTCCTAACTGGTGCTCCTGACAATTTCTCTGCTGTTCTCAGTATAAAAGACTGAACGTATCAGTTTATACAAAATTTTAAAATGTTTCTTTCACCTCCAGGTGAAAATTACCTCGCAGGTTTCTGTTGGAGAGCAGGGTCTTATGGGAGCTCTGTTCTCAACCCATATTGTTGATGCAATGGAAAGAAGATGAGAAGCCTGCATATTAATATAATTATTGTTATTATGAGTATCATAATCATCATTATTATTATTAATGTTTTTGTTATTGTTGTTGTTATTTAATAATAATGATGATGATGATGATGATAATAATAATAATAATAATACTGCTGTAACCAGTATACTAGGCTATTTGTACTGCATTTTAAAATGTGACATCTGTCCAAAGCAGCACTATTTCAATTTTTGGCTTGACAGCCTGCTTAGGAAAAAGCTTGGTGAACAGCTGCAGGTTTCCAATTCCAAATTGTTCATGAGAGGCATACTACCATTTTGAACATAAGGAGTTAGCAAAATACTGCACCTTTCAAGGTGGTAGTGTGCTTCAAATTGGATAGATTTCAGCCTCTTATTAGGATTCCTATGACTTTTTAGTGGTATTTTCCCCATTGTTCCAGTCACTTCTTTAACTCCTTGTTTTCTATGATGAAATAATGGTTGTGGATACTTTTGCAACATGCACTCCACTTGTAAGTCAGCCTCTCTTGCTAAGTGTTTGATCTCAGGTGCAGGCAAAGAGGAAAAACAGCTCTTGAAAGAAGGCTTTTTCAGATCTAGGAAAAGAATATGAAAGTGATCAGAAGCAGCTCATTTCTCTCCCAGCTCACTTTAACATAAATATGGAATTAATAAAGTCTTCTTATGGGGTCTGTAATAACGTCATGGACCCTGTTACACTATCTGTAAATCTGTGAAAGATTTCCAATCTGATTGGCCATTTCCATGGTCTTTCCAATCCAGCAGCCATTAAATCATTTAAGATGAAAACCATGGCAGAAAGCTTTAGATGAGGAAGACAAGATGTAATTCAAGTAGAAAGCAAATATTGCTATATTGTGTACAGCAAACAAAGGTGGGTGCACCGTATGCAAAATGTTGGAGAAAACTGAAAACTTCAGCAAACCTACAATTCAATCACTGTTGTGGGAGCAGGATACTGAGAGAGAAGCTTCAAGCCAAAAATGTTCTCTGATACTTTGCAGGAGTGATTGAAATGAATGTCACCTCCAATTTCACTTTTCTACCTCTCACAGCTGTGAGATTATAATGGATCATATGAGTACTCTTTAACTGGAAAGTAAGAAAACTAAATTGTTTATTGATGGAATGGAATGAACAGTAATAGCTGAAACTGATGATGAGTGCAAGGAATTCATTAGATCCTCAAGATGCTGTCTGTGCTATAAAAGGCAGATGCAATTCAGTGCTGATAGATAAAGCACATGGGAGCACACACATATACCATCATGAGCTCTAAATCAGCTATTACTATCAAAGAGACCTTGGAGTCACTTTGTATAGTTTTCTGGTGGTCAACATGCAAGCAGAAAGTTAGGAATATTTGGGAAGGAAATAGAGAATAAAGCAGGAAACTTATGTCACTTCCTAGCTAATATATCACAAGTGCTATATGACACAAAGAAAAATTATAAGGTGGTTTTATAGAATAAACAAAGTACACATGAGAGGAAAGATCAGTCTGGGTTTGCAGTTGTCTTAAGTCATTCCTAAGTGTCTGTTCCTGGCTATTTCCAAAGGAAAGCTGGGTGAGGGAGTGGATCTTAGAGACCATAGTAGACCATTCTTACATTCATTCATTTCTTGCAGTCATGTTTTTCAAGTAGGTGAATCTCTCAGTGTATCTAACAGCTATTTAATACATGATTTTAGGGCACTTTAGCAGTTACATTCCTTTAGGATTTTTGGTTACCACATAAATATAGTAGCAGGTCCTGACTAGTCTTGAAACATAATGTCCAATCATAATCTGGTTTAGTTTGATTTATTGAAAAAACACATAATACCAGGTGAGATTATTGCTCACACATTGAACGATGCACCTGGCTAGGAGCAATGCCAGATATATGTCTCAGCAGACTTCATGTTACAATTCAATGAAAGAATGAAGCATTAAATGTACCAAATTCAGTCTAATGTGAATCCTTCTGCAATATTTTTTTTTTTAATTAAGAGATCTTTTATACCATGAAATATTATGTAAACTGGGTCATTTTTCACATGAGAGATGCTGGAGGCATTATGTATATTACATAAAATGTAGACATCTATTATATATTATACGTATTATATAGATCTTTGTTCTGAACTCTGAAATTATCTGCTTGAATTCTTTGAAAATGCCATTGTTCAGATTCATTATTTCTTTTCTTTTTTCTTTTTTTTTTTTTTCTTTTTTTTTAATCCTGATTCTTTTGGTTCTGCTCTGTGGTTAGTGTCTCTAGCACCCTTGACATGACACTTCAAGAACAATGTCTGAACTAGAAAAATACTCTGTAATTGAGTGTTAATGGGAAAAATATACATGGGCTTTATGACAGACCGTTCCAGGAAGCTGTGACAAGATTTCCTGTCTTGCCATCTTGATATCAGATTTTTAATGCTTAATTCATTTTCCTTTTCTTAACATGAAAAGGAAACATAAAATTTTCTAAATTTTATGTAAGATCATTTCTTCTGCCAGCACTGCTCTGGATGACACGCACGCAGCAGCAGGTAGATCATATGCTCTGTACTTACTTGAAGCAATGAGCACATAGTGCTGGGGGCAGGAAAACCCTCAGCAGCAGGGAGCGAGTGATCCTTGGCTGGATTTGCTTGGAGCAGAGACTCAGCCTTTGCAAGGGTCCTTCTGTGGGCAGAGCTGCACCCGCTGCCTCAGAGGCTTCAGCAGAAGCAGTTTCTACAGCTCAGTGAAGCTGTGCCCCCAGCCAGCACAGCTGTTTGGAAAGGGACTCTCTATCGATATCTTTCACATCATTACCCCTTAAAAAGCACCCACTTTGCATGAGCCTATGCAAAAGAGCTTACCAAAGCCATGTTCTCACAGGATACCCGCTCTGTAGGCAAAGCCAGCAGAAGGAGCTGCCCTCCCCTCCTCAGCTCTCTCCTCTGCCTGCTTATTCCTGTCCCTGGTTCCTGTCTCAGCTGAGCTAGCTCTGAAGCCCAGATAACAAAACCAGCTCAGTTTAGAGTAAGTCCTTTGCAGATTTAGTTCTGGAAAGCACTGAATGCAGCCTGTAAGGAATTGTCCCAGCACAGCTGAGGGGCCAGCCAACTAGAGAGCAAGGGGAAGGCGTGGATGGCTGGAGGTAGTAAGGGGGAAAGACAGAAAAACTTTTAAAGCTGGTCCACAACTAGTCCAAACTAGTCTAAAACCAGTATCTGTCTGCACTGCATTTGACTGTTGCAGGAATAATCCAGCAGCAAATTACTGTCCTCTGAAGCCAGGGAGAGTTACAAAGATAATTACATTTCAAAAAAGTAATCTTTCCTTGAGCGTGGTTTGGCTGCTGCCATTTGTACCAGGCTCTGTTGGAGGCAGTGGCCATCCTTCATGTTTCCCAGTGCCCCACATGCAGGTAGAAATTGAGTGTAGGGCTAATTTTTCTGTGGGAGCAATCTGGTAGGTTTGATGTGGCCAGGCAGAGCATCACAGTGTTGCTGCCTGCACTGCCACTACATGTGCCAGTGGCTGAGGGGACTGGCTGCTGGGACTGCTGTCACTGAGGCACAGGTCAGGATGAGTTCTGGCACGTTCCCTTCTGTGGCTTCTCAGATCCTCCACACCACCCCAGGAAGGCAAATTTCTCCTACACATACACCCCACTCTCCTCCTAGCTTTTCCTCCCCATTTTCTCCATCCCTCTTTCCTTTCTCTATTGATTCTCTGCTCCCCACCTTTCCTGTAAGACCTGGTATGTGATTGTCCCACCTGGTGCAGCACTGATCGCTCCTCAGCCGGAGTGCCAGGTCAGTTATTTGGCATCTCTGCCTGGGTGCCACATGGGTTTCATTTAAACCCACACCAACAATTAGGTTGTGGGGTCCTAGTCCCATTCAGTGATCCTCTTCTACCCTCTCTGTGTGGGAGTTTAAGACAGGCACTCCTGGCCAGCCTCTGCAGGCCAAATTTAACGACAAGGGAGAAATCACCCTGACAAAATGCATACACAGCTCCCTACACTAAATCACACTTGCTAAATCAACACACTCTGCCAGTCATGCTCAGGATGAGAATTCACTTCATGAACACTTCCCTTGATTTAAATAGAGGGGTATGCCAGCAATTTTTGATTTACGAGTCCACCACACTGCTGCTGGTGGTGGCCACTGTTTGTGGTATATTGCTGTGATGCACTAAGCATATCCTAAAACTTCCCAGCACATTCTGTCACATAAATTCTCTGTGTCTGTACTGTGTTACTTTGACAGTCATCACTTGTGTGGGGTCTGAAACTTGTCATTCTTCATCTTTTCATCAGATGAAACTTCTGAAAATTTATATTTGTCTAGGAGGTTGTGATCTTCATTTAGTTTTGCAGGACATACTGATGGCATAAACAGTATTACAACAGACTAACTACAGTAGCAATATAATCATGTTATGTACTAAGAAAGATAGAAGGTGAGTTCCCATCTCAGATAAATATGGTGAGGTTTTTTGCCACTTCATCTGTGTCTGTATAATGGTGTCCTTCAAAAATGTTCACTTATTAAGGACTGCATCTCAATTAACCCGAATGGTTTTCAAATTGAAACAGAAAAAAGAAATGCATGAAAAGGCCACTTATAAGCAATTTGGAATGAATTGCTGCAATTTATTGCCAGCTTGAAACTGTGAGATGGACCAAAGGTAAATCACTTCATTCTGAAACTAAGCAAAATGATCCACAATGTTTTCCCTCCCTGTTGAATTTGAAGAGAAAACAAACTGGCTCCTGAATACACAGGAGTGTGTTGTTCTACCGCCACAGGACATTTTTAGCTTTTTGAAGACCTGATTTTGTCCTTATGCTGATAGGCCTTCCCATCTTGAATCAAGGGCTGAGTCTCTTCAGAGACTCTTTATGGCATCTTAGCCATTGCTGAGCTGAAGACCCAGTATGTTCCCTCATCAAAGCAGCAGGAACTCCTTCTGCCAGGGCTTTTTCACAGCGCCTGGCTTCAGCACTAGGCAAAATTCACTCCAGTGGAAGAGACCAATGCTCCTTTTGTGAGAGGAGTCCAGCCACTGGAAGCTGACACTCAAAAGAATGGTGCAAGGGGCATTAAACTGAAATAATTTGGTCCCCATAGGAAAGTCTTACACCCAGGAAGATCTCATATTCACCCCTAATAACAGGAAGCATCCTTCAACGATAACACAGTTTCTTCTTTGAGTCTTACTGTATTTTCAGCTCTCGTCATTTGCTCTGACAAGCAGTCTCCTGTCTGTACAAAAGCCACAACTGCTGGGCAATCAGGGTCATCAGAGCAGGGCAGCCCCTACTGAAGGGGAACTTGGGGGTAGAAACTGCCTCAGTAGCTCCATTCCAATAAGCAAAGTGTGATCAAAACATGCAAAAAATGTGCTTTTTCCAGTTTGAAGATGGGCATAATATTAATGCTGTATTAATGTAACTGTAGCACAGCTTTCATTATTGATAGACTAGGAGAAGCAATGCACCTTGGAATCAGAAATGTAAAGCTATGATGTCTGTAGCAACCAAAACTGTACTACATATGTTAAAGATCTCAAAAGAAAATCTTTAATCTAAAAATCTTCTCATCTGGAAGATAATGAATTTAAGTTTTTACCTAAGTCTTAAACATGAGAGAACTGGATGAGACTCAAACATTAAAAAAAAATGTATAACTTATTCAATGTACAGCATACTACCCTGCCTGCCTGCAGTGGAGTGCTCCTAGGTAGAGTCACACTGGAATTTCCTGGCTTTGTTAAGAAGTAAGTGCTAACCCATGGAACTTTGTTAATAACTTCTGTACTTTCAAGAACAATTGGCTACAAAGGGAAGAATCACTTTTCCCTACTGATAGGACAGCTTTTCTTGAACTGTAGCAGCACATTTGCTCCCAAGGTTTTTCTTAGTTATAGAATCCTGCTCACTAAAGACTTCCAGTTATCAGTTGGGTAAAATCCAACTTCGTTATCTGGCATCCTACGGAACATCATTTTTTTGTATGTCAGTTCACTGCTGTTTATTATAAGTTATTTCCAGACTTCCTTCTTCGCTTTCCCAAAAGATCCTTGCAGTGAACAGGAGCTACCCTGTGTGACTGCACTGTAGTCTACTCCGTGTTTACTCCACTGGTGCAGGCACAGGAGACAATGAGGCGGCACGAGCAGGAAATGAGACAATAACAAAGATGGAATATGACTTGAGGAAATTCCAGAAGTCCTCAAGGAAACAATGGGAAATATATTAATTAAGGAATGTCTGTTTGTCTGGTTCCAGTCAGATTAGCAAATAAGCTCCAAACCTTGATGTTCTGATCTAGAGAGGAGAAAGGAGAGAGTGCACATGGCCATAGCTAGAAACAAATGTCTGGCAATGATAGGAACATAGGTGGAATTAGGTGGGATGGAATTTCAAAAGAACTCAGAGTGAGAGAATTTACCTAAGATGATGAGCTGCTGTGTACTAAGAAGGTAAAGTTTTTGCTGCTGGGATTTTTCCTTTTTTTTTTTTTTTTTTTTTTTTTTTTTTTTTTTTTTTTAATGTATTTAAAGGAGTAGGCAATGACTTAATAAGTGGTTTTTAGCCTAATCTCATCCACTGTTCAGACATTCTTGAGAACAAGTGTTTGGTAGTGATAGGAGCTGAAGAAACAATTATGCTCCCACAGCTGGAACTGTCTGCTGGGTGGCACTGAGGGCATTTGAACCTTGGAATTGCAGTTGAGCACAGACACAGTGATGAATGAGGCTGTATTTTACACAAGAGAAATGCACTTGAATCATCCTCGAAACTAATCCTCAATGCTGGTCCTGAAGACCCTCCAGTCGTACTTCTTCCTTTGTAACTATCATGCCCTACTTTAATTTCTGTCCTCACCATCTTTCTCTCTGGGTTTAAATGGAATAAAGATAGTGCCATCCATGGGATTTAGTGCATAATCCTAAACTGCATAGCAGTTTCTGCACAAAAAGAAAATAGCTTCAACTCAAATCTTATATTTGCTAGAGCTGATCACACTGGAAATTTCTAGCCCTAGAGCAGTACAGGTAGCTCTTTTCCCAACCAGTGAGGTGTCTGTTTGTATTGTTTTCAGGTTTGGGCAAATGACTTACTGGGTTTTGTGTATCTTGTGAAATTCTCTATCTGTATTTCTTCCCATGAAATATATTTTAAAAGACGTTGGCAAATGTGGACACAACTGTGCCTCCTGCTAAGTAATGGTACATAATGGCATGCAACCACTTCTAATTTTTATTAAAACTCAGTACACTGAAAAACACTTAAAAGGCCCTACCAAACAAGACAGAGGGAAACAGCAATCATGTTTTGGCTAAGATTTTTTTCATGCTCGGTGTTCTTCCCCTCTGTATTGCACATTACTAACATTTCTAGCAGCAGTTGAAGAATGATTAGATTCCCCCTCCAACTTTGCTTCCCCCTCATCTTCTTACTTTTGTCCTCTCAAATAATGTATCTAGTTCACCCTAAAAAACATAACTTCTTTCTATCAGTGTCCAAAGTCCAGAAACTGAGAGCTTTCTATCTTATTGCTGAAGTAAGTTCTGTTACTGTTGGTGAGTGAGGCTTTGCAGCCACCAGGCTCAGGAAAGCCTCATCAGGGAGTGAATTCTTCCCTCTTACTCACTGTTACAAACTGGGGAAATCCTTCACTGATTGTGCTGAAATGAGGGAAAAATCAACACCACATTCACTATTCTGCACGGATCATCCACTGCCTATTATGAGCTGAAAATACCATCACAGGAAGCATTAAGAAGGCACAGCTACTAGTAATGAGCATATGTGTATCTCTATTATAGTGGTTTTAAGATAACAAGGTGTAGTGAATGCAAAGGGCCTCACCCAGCCTGCCAGGGAAAAAAAAAAAAAAAA
>VZTH01006753.1:388345-439595 GCA_013397815.1 Aleadryas rufinucha | reverse complement strand
AGGTGTAGTGGATGCAAAGGGCCCCCCCAACCTTGCAGGGAAAAAAAAAAAAAAAAGAAAAGAAGAGAAGTAGAAAAGAAAAAGAAAACCCTGCCCTACGTAGTTCTTTTTCTTCTTGAAATCTGTTAATGAAAAGGGAAAAAAAATAACACTTGAAATGAAAGACATTGAGGATCTGCTTGTCCTCGCGCACATTCACTGTGTGCTGAAGCCTGTAACAATGACGGGAAATGATAGCAGAGCAGCATTGCCCTCCCTCAGACTGAGAAACTTTCACTGCAAAAGCATTTTAAAAGAATAACCCAGAGTACAGTAATTAAAGCTGATTCGGCTTCTCAAAAGACGGCTTCAAGCTTTTGTGCTGAACCTTCACAAATTCCACAGGGCTTTATTATTAATTGTGCTCCCCCTGCACACTGCTCTCTTTGGGATGTTTCTGCTGTCACAGGCTCAGTATTTCTCACAGGCTTTCTGTACATAACTGAGACTTGTCAGGAGAGGGAAATGTTTTTCGAAGCATTTTCCCCCTTTGTCGTGCCTCTCTTGTGCCTTGTTCCCTTGGTAATTTTTTGTTTGCTTGCTTTTTAATTTTCTTCAGCATTTCCTTTCAGAAAGCCTCTGGTGGAAAGGAATGGCATTGGGGCTGGATGCTTTTCTTTCACCACTCTGAGATCATATGTCAAATCCACCTGGGATCATTGCTCCTGAATCTCTGAAAAACTGATCTCTTGCAGGAGCTGCTTGACTCATGGCAGCCACGAATGCAGCTATGGGTGCAACACATGCACCTGGCCTTGGATCCAGATTCCACCAGATATCAGGAGAGACAGATACAGAATTTAAAGTCTGCTGCTAGGCAAGGGAATCTGAGTTGGGAAGCAATCTGTGCTAGAGGGAAGAATCAACCCTTCAGGCTGTATTTTTCTCACAGTCATTTTTCCTATGTTTCTCTGTGTTGTTTTTTTGTCTGGTTTTGTGTTTTATTGCTTTTTTTAACATGGAGAAGTGAAAGGCTGAATTTTGTAGAAATTGGAAGACAGGCTATGTATCCTGGAGTAAAAGTGAAAGGCAGCACTCTTTATTGTAGCCAAAGGGACTATAACATGAAAGGTTATAAAATGACCCACTGTCATTTAAAGGATACCCCTAAGTATCCAAAGACACTGTTGCTACTTCTCACATAAAACGCCACTGCTAATATTTCTTGCTTCTTTCTGTGATCACTCACAGTAGATAAAAAATGTGGGAAAAAAAATACAGTTTACAATGTGACTGGGGCTTGTGCTACTTTAACACGATATTCATTGCTTGATGGTAGCCAGCAGATCACCTTGCAAGGCTAGGCAATCTGCCACAGCATTTCATGGATTTCAGCAAAACAGAGTAGATTAGAAGGGGACCTGAATGTGGACTGCAGTTCTTTCCCTCTGAAGAAGAACTGCTCAAATGGAAAGAAATAAAAAGTCCCTTTGCCATCAAATATATTGTTTCATCCATCCAACTGTCCTGACTAGGGTATAACTCTGCTGCAGGGGAAGGCTTCTGTTTGTGGGGAAAAATGAACTTTGTTATCATCACCTGCTTGTCCTTGATGGCAAAGTTGAGGGTTCTTTAAATTCTTTGGACTTATTGAGCCAAATATAGGTGTGCACATATAGTCATCCACTTGTGACCTGGTCATCTGCCCTTCCCTTACAGGCAGTAAGAGAAGACATTTCTCCTGCAACATTCTTGATTTTAATGAAGAAAATATCAAATGAACTTATGCTATGTAATGCTCTAGAAGTGCCTGCTTGTTCCCATTAACTCCTCAGAGAGGTAGAATGACCAGTTTAGATATACTAAAAAATAAATGTCACTCCCTGTCTTCACTAGGGGCAAGAAGAAGGATCTGAGAAACTCTGGGCTGGTTAGCCTCACCATGATCCCTGGGAAGGTATTGGAAGAAATAACCCTGGAAAGCATTCCCAAGCCTGTCAGTGACAGGAAGGTTACTGAGAGTAGTCAGCATGAATTTATGAAGGGGAAATTAAATCTGACCAACTTGATATCCTTCTATGATAAGAGGATACTGAGTCCTATAACATCCTCATAGATAAACCGGTGAAGTATGGACCAAATAACAGGGCAGTAAAGAAGACAGACTCTTCTCAGTTATGTTTACCGAAAGGGCAACAGCTAAAAGGCGTGAGCTGATATGTGTGAAATTGTTTTTAAACATAACCATAACTTTTTTATTATATTGTTGGTCAAACAGTGAAACAGTTTGCCCAGAGAGGTTGTTGAGCTTCAGTCCCTGGAGATGCTCAAAACCTGGCTGGACACAGTCCTGGGCAATCTGTTGTAGTTGACTCCAAAATGTATCAAGTATATTAAAATATTGTTCATTTATCCAAACCAAATATGCTATCAGAGGACAAAAAATTCTGGAGTAGGCTTCTGAGTCTTTTGCCAGGTTATTTGTTTCAGCTCCACCATAGTGGAATGAAACCAATGCTCGCATTGACTGAAAGCTCTGCACCCAGGAGTGCTTAAAAAACCAAAGGGTTAACAATGCCTTGGATTTTTCTTGGCTGTGAACACAAGCACTAAAATTTTGTTTCTTTTTTAAAGAGTAACTTCTGAAGTGTCAGGCAGAGATCATGAGATCTGGAGAGTTTATCAGTGTAATAAGTGTTGCCCAGGAAGACACGGAGACATATTAGCATCACTTAGACATGACTGCATTTGCTCATAGCATCATTGATTGGGTTCAAGAGCAGTAAAAGTCAGAGGTAAAGTGCGGGGTGAAAGAGAGTTTGTCCATGTCTGAAGTTAATATAATTTTTTTTTACTTCTTGTCTAGAAGAGACCACTAAGCAGGAGAGTTGAACTAGTTTTTAATTTACCAAAGTGTTTTTTTTTCTTTTCAAGGCCCAGAGGAAAACCAGACTTCTGTAAAATGAAAGGAAATTGAAGAATTTCTTCTATTTCTTCCAATCTCTAGGGAATCTGGCCTCATCTCTCACAGCCTACCTCATTCTGAGACCGGTGGTTATAGAGTACTCAGGGAGAGGCACCAAGAAAAATATTAATTCCCATTGTGCTTGGGCAGAAAATAGTATCCTGTGTTCTCAGTAGCAGACCTGGCCATGTGGCCCAACCTCTGCAACCTCCAGGCTTCAGTACCGAGAGTCCCAACAGTGATGAAACGCTGCCTGCCAGGGCTTCAGCTGGTACAGACTGCAGGAGCACATCTCACTTTGTCTCATGGGTCACTTCCTCTACACAAGTTTCTGCCCCTTTCCCAGCTCCCCAGTGGCTGTGGGGTTCATTTCAGTGCCTCCAGAGTGGAGTTTGTGCCTGACATTCCAGCAGGGCTTGTTGCTTCTGAGCAGACACTTAGGCAAAAAAAAAAAAGAATTACAAAGTGACAAGATAGCTCTAGACACACCAGTGAACTAGAAATAAGTAGAAAGGTCAGTAAAATATTCTTCTGCTGAATCAGAATGTCTGTTATTAAAGAATATGTGGCAATGGAGCAATAGTTAATGCTTTGCTATTTTGCAACATATTCTTTACATATTCTTTATCTCATTAGCACACTGAATAGGCATTTGAGGTAGGGATGCACCCAAAAGCCCATTCTCTGCAAAAATAAAGGAAAGGAAATGTGCAAATAATAATGTCACAAGACCCAGACACAGAATGTTCTTTAAAATCCCTTTAATTGTCTTTTCTTTTAACTTCTGATCATAATCTTTAGGAGCAATATTTTGCAAATTTTCTGTGTCCTAGAAGCATTATTAATGGAACACTGAAATGTTCTTTGAACATGCACCAGGTGCAAGACTGTGAAAATCATATCATTTCAATTACTGCTGCATTTTCCCCTTTTTCTTACTGCAGCATAGGCATCATTTCAACAGATGATATTTTATGAACTGACCCACTTAGAGACAATGCCATGCAATGTTTGAAGCTGGTATTCTGATCTGGCACATACTTGCAAGCGTTGGTGTCTCTTCTAATAGCCCTCTACATCTACTGAAATCCGATTGCAATGGAAATGGGTGGAAAAGGCAATGCTGAATGTGATAAAATGCCTCTGAAAGCACAATACATAGCTCAATGTACTATTGTGCTCCATCTCTTAACACAAAAGTTAACGACAATGCTTCCAAGATGCTGTGAAAAAGAATTGGGAACAACAGGACTGAAATGGTTTATTACGATAATTTACCTAATGAGAGGGTCACTAAACCAGGACTTGAGTTTACCCTCCCTTCCTTGGTAGGTCTCAAGTCTTCCTAGAGGCACCCCTCTTTGTGTCCCACTTCCCCACATGGAACATGTGGATCCCAGTGCAGTCCTACCCTCTGGAGTGATGATGGCAAAGTTTTCGAAAATGATGGTGATGATAAGATTGGGAAAATACCTATAACAATTAGGAAGGGGTCAGGGACGGGGATGTAGCAGGTATACTGTATTTCTTCATCAGATGTTTTCAACCTTGCAGGAAGCAAGGGATTCTTCTAGGAAATTTTTGTCTGCCTGGTGGAAGCACAGCTGCTCCATTGTTCTGAGGGTGACATTCTGGTGGTGGCTTAGACAGCACTTGAGATATGGAAGATGCCCAAGCACTGAATCATGCTACAATTATAAAAAGCTGCTGAACTGTTCCAGAAAACATCTCAGTTTCAAACCATCAGGTTTTACATATTTAGAGTAAATTTTACTCTAACGAGCTTGTCCGTCTAACAGGCTGGAAAATCTGGTAGGAACTGCCAATTTGTACACATTTGCCACTAATAAGCTTCTCAAACACTGTGGAGGTTTCTATAGCTGTGTAGCCATTCATGTTGCCTCACAGTCACTCTCTGGGGATGGATGTTAGATCCATCACAGCCAGCCTCAAAGTTATGATTTTTGTTATGGGTTGTAGTGGCTAGCAAAATTGTCAGTATCCAGAACTGCATTGTGCTTTGGCTGTCCAAAACCAGCCAGAAAGTCGTCCCCTCTCCCAAAAAACAGCACTCTTCATGTACAGAATGAAAAGTCACCATCTGGTGTGCATCTGGCAACAGACAGGAGGTGGACTAACAGAGTCAGAGCCAGGTCTTGGTGAATGACTTCGCCAGTGAAAAAGCAGAATGGGCACAGGCTCCAAGGCACATCACACTGGGATGGATGAAAAGTGTCAGCAGACGTAGAGTATTAACTAAATAATAATCTTTATTATAGGTTCCAAAGAAAGTGCAAATCTCTTTGCATTCCCTATGCTTGTGGTGTGGTTGTGTCTGGAAATGAGAATCTGTCCGGTGGAGTGAGACCTCCTTTCAGGCTATAAAGTGTCTGCACAGACCTGTGAGCTTCCCAAAATGAGTTCTGGTGGATTAGGGACAATGTTTCCTTCCTTGAACCCAGAGCGAGAGTGTTACAAGTTAGATAAAACCATTTTTTTTTTTTCCTCTATGTAGGGTGAGTTCCTCCCTTGCTGACAGAAGAGAATAATTTGCTCAGTGATTTGATACTTCCTGACTGTTTAGTTACATTGTATGCTTAAATAGAATGAAGTTTTAATCTGAATTATTCCAGTTAGATGCAAGGAAAAACACTGCAAAATAGGACTTTGAAAGGCAATATTCTCTCAGTTTTGGTCAGTTTCTATTCCAAGCCACTGGGGCCTCAGGAAGTGATGCCATCTATCCCTGAAAAATAGTGTCCCCCCTCTGCTGCAGATGGAAAACAAAAACAAAGGATGTTGCTCCATTCTGTCTTTTGGCAGGGTTATTTACCTAGTTGTGTCTTCTCAATTGCAGGAAAAAAGCCAGGGGGATGAGGATCACAAGACCTTCATCATGGTAGAGTGTGAATAGAAGCCAAAGGTTTAACAACATTAGAAGGTTAACCCAAGGTAAGCAACCAGTTTATCAGTATGTAGTCACTTATTGAATGTGGGATCAGTCTGATGATCCCAGAAATTACTGCCCTGGGATCCAAATTTGGTAGCTTGATTAAACTTACTTAAATATGACAAGAGTAGAAATTAATAAAGCTGGTGCTCCAGAGGGGTCTCTCTAGTATTGTATCATTTTCCATGCTTGTAAAAAAGTGCTTGTAATCTATCCTTAAAGTCAATTAAAGCAAAATACAAGATGTTCAATTGTTTCTGTGCAGCTTATTTCACTAAATTGTGTTTTGTTTGGGGTTTTTATTTTGTTTTGTTTGGGGTTTTGTTTGTTTGTGTGTTTGGGTTTGGGTTTTTTTCGCTTGTTTTCTTTTGGGTTTTTTTGCTTTGTAACATCATGTTTTTTCTGAGTTTTTTAACCAATATGGCCAAACCTCAAAGGCTAAATCATTAATTTCCTCAGATGGATTAAAAATAATGGGAGTTTTAAATGTATATTCTGTTTAGTTGCTCTTTGAACTGTTAGATTTTAGGATTTTGATTCTTTTGGATTCAGCATTTCCTTTTTTGCACTGCAAACAAGGACTATCATTTTCAAGAAATCGCAGGACTCCAGGAGACAGGGCTTCTGCTACCAAGCACTGTGTAAGGTGAGAATACAAATGGTATCCAGACTGTGGTGGGCAAATCCTTCTACCAGTGGAGAATTCCTGCCTGTAACCTGAAAATCGCAGGCAAGAAATTTCTGGTGTCCCATGATGCAGAAAAAGAGAATTTCACAGGATTCTGACCATTCAAAAGAAGACATTCACATATTCAGAAGTAGCCTTATTCACCTTCATCACCATTATTTGCTTCATTTCTGTGTGAATATGACTGCATATAGTGAAGACCTATGCCTTATGTTATATGTGGTTGTATTTGAGGAGATTTAGAAATTGCAGTTGAGTGAATCTTACAGGCATTAGGCCCAAGCTCCAAAGAGATGCTCAGAAGTAGCTTAAAACCTTACTTTTATTAGGACTCTGACTTTTTTAATTAGACCCATGCATTAAAAGCTGCAATTTAATAGAAATTTGAGAGTAAATTGCTTCAAAACTACTAAAGTGTAATCTCATGTAGCTGCAAGGACTGCTTGTCCAGTCTGAGAACGCTGCTTCTCACATTGCTTTCAACTTGTCCATTTTTGCTCCTGCTCAGCATCATTACTCCCCTGACAGCCACTTGAATGTGCAGCTGCCATCATTCTGTCACCTCTGTAGACAGACAGCAAGAGGTAGCATCAGTCTCTGCTGAAAGACTGATAATGTGGCATCTTATTTTAGCTCTGAGGAGAATACTGTGTAAAGAGTTGTCTTTCAGTATCATCTTGATGGTTTTCTGAGTCATTTCTATAACAGGAAAAGAGGTTTGATTCCCCTTTTGGATCTTCTAAGGTCTGATAGACTCCTGCAGCCTCTATTAAGACCATGTAACTCCACCTGGACTGGAGAATCACAGATTCATAGAATCATTTAGTGTGCAAAATTCCTTTAAGATCATTGCATCCAACCGTTCACCCAGCACTGCCAACTCCACCACTGAACCATGTCCCCAGGTGCCACATCACAGGTCTTTTAAATACCTTCAGGGATGGTTACTCCACCCCTTTCCTGGGCAGCATATTCCAAAGGTTGATAACCCTTTCCAAGAAGAAATTTTTCCTAATAACCAGTCTAAGCCTCCCCTGGAGCAACTTGAGGCCATTTCCTCTCATCTTGTCACTCATTACCTGGGAGATGAGATCAACCCTCACCTCAACCACAACCTCCTCTCAGGGAGTTGTAGAGAGTGATAAGAGCCCCTCTGAGCCTCCTTTTCTCCAGGCTAAACACCCCCAGCTCCCTCAGCTGCTCCTCATCAGATTTGTGCTCCAGACCCCTTGGTAGGTCTGGGGAAGCTTGGATCAGGAGAAGTGATGCAAGAAAATCCCCAATTCTTTCACTGTTCTTCTCTTGGAAAGAACACATTCTCCAACTTCCTAGCCCAGATGGAAATAACCATCTAATTTACTTTACATGTAATCATTTTCTTCATATTTTCTATTCCTGATTTCAACAGTCTGTTGTCTAGAAATATTTTTCACTACTGCATTCTGAGAGGGCTTAATTTGGAAGTTTTCATATATATGTATTTTTTGTCTTTGCCAATTTCCCATCACAGGCAAATATTGTGTCCTGTAAAGTCATCCAAGAAGCAATTCTTTCAGTAAAGCACTTTGTAGTGTGTACTTATAAATACTCTTGGTTTAATTGCTGCTCTAACTGTTGCGACAGAATATTTTTACAAGACTTTGGAAAAACACCCCTCTGACCCTCTTTCTTTAAATTACCTGAACAGGTCTAGTAAGAAGAGCAAAAGTTTGAAATCCTATGATTTTCAGATAAGTTTTTTGAACTAGATAGCTTTTTAGATGGTTAATGTATATTTAAAAGAGAATTGTTGGAGACATCTATAGGGCAAAAGAGTCAGTGGGGGATATTTCTTGCCAGTTCCCTGTGCTGGTTATAATCCCACTGGAGGTTTGCACCCTGAGAAGAGCCATTCCTGGTTTGTTCTCGTTCAAAACAACTAGCAAAAAATGGTGCCAAAAGACAGTCCTGTACAGAATGAGACACTGTGTCTTGCTCCTTGGCAAGTCTTGCAAGGAGCTTTGAAGCAATATTAGCAAATTGGCTTAAAGATTTTTTTTTGTTGGTTTGTTATGTGTTTTTCAAAGACAGTGGTTTTCCTCTAATCAGACATCATTTTGCTTTGCTAAGATGAGTTATCACATGTTCAGCCCTGCTCTTTTTCCTGAGGAGAGGTGCTGTCCCAGGGCTTGAAGTAAACCCAAGGAATGGCAATAAATTGTGAGACCTGGAATCAAGGGATTAATCCTGGAGGAAAATACCACTTAGGAACAATTCAGAAAAGGGTCTGCAAGCCCTGCATCCTGCATGGGCTCTCATGGGGGCCAGGCACTGGCCCCCTGCCTGGTGTGATGGACACAGTGGAACTCCAGATGTAGGTCTAGCACTAGCCAGGGCTTCAGCAGAGCAATCTCTGTTCCAAGAAATCAGGTTTCACAAAATCAGGCCTGAAGTTTGTAAGACAGCTATTACAGTCTTTATTCAAGCAAAAGATTTGAACATAAGCTGGACTGTAAGGGTACAGTTAGTCCACCACTTTCAGTGAACTGCATGTACTTTAGCTTTATCTACTACGGAAAAGAACTTATCAAGCAATTGTATTTCCACATTGTCATTTTGTTTTCCAGTTCAGTGAGAAGAAAACACCCTGAGTTAACAAAGACACCCTGAACAAGCAACTCATCAAAGCAATATAATGCTATATTATGCATGGAAAATGATATTCTTTCATGTTGTACCTTGGATTTGTCTCTTAAATGATGATTGGTGGGGGTTTTATTGATGTTGAGCAGCTTGATATCAAAGACAGCAGCTCATAAGATCAGAGAGAAATTATGATTGTGTATTAGTGGCTGGTTATTATTTAAAAAACAAAGCCTGTATTGGCTACCCCTCCATCAGACATACTCTTGTGGATATTCTTTTATTATTGTTCCATTTTCTGAGTCTCACGAAACAATTTAAAGCTAAGCGTAGTAGAGCTTATTCTGCTTAAGATATCAAGGGAATTTACATAATGATGAATTTAAACGCAAACGCACAAATTAAATAAATTCACATGTAAAGGAATATGCTTCAAAAGTTAGCACATTTTTGCTGGCTGGGATTCAGGGGATAATTAAAACCCTCAACCCTCTTGCTCATCATCAATCCAGAAAACATGTAAGTAGGTTTATAGAATAAAAGGCGAAGGCCCTGCTCTCAGTATCCTGTCTAGACAGTGAGTTGACCTTATTTAAACTGGTGCACTGGGGGGCATCTCCCAGGACTTGAAATCCATGAAAGTGAAGGAGCTAATTGCTTGAGATCAAATCATAGCAATCCAACAGAAAAAGTGTCCAAAATTTTCATGTACTTTGGGAATATTTTCAAAGAGAAAATAAAGCCGAAGAACCTGGGAAGGAAGCCTGCTTAAAGTGCTGTCTGCAATTTCTGTCTGTTGCTTGAGCCTTCTTGTTCTTCTTGCTTTGTGCTAAAGTGAATCTTTGCACAGTTGTGCTGTGAGCCATTTTGGGGAACTAAGCCAGATGAATGCTGAAACTAATTTTCCCTGGTTTGTTTTCCAGACAGATCAGTTCCTCACTGTGATTCGTTCTTGGACCAAAAGGTCTTGCATAGGCACACCCTAAGGAATGATGCTAGGGCAGGAAGGAACAGCAAAGAAGCTGAAGTGTGATTATCCCTTTACTGGCCATTGAATACATTATTCATCTACTGCCATGCTGAGAAATATATTTATTTAGCAATTGATGTCATGTTTACAAGGGCATGTAGTGACAGGACAAGGGGGAATGGCTTCAGACTGAGAGAATAGGTTTAGATTTGGTATTAGAAAAAAATCTTTTCTGTAAAGGTGGTGAGACAGAGGAAGAGGTTGCCCAGAGAAGTTGTAGCTGCCCCATCCCTGGAATTGTTCAAGGCCAGCCTGGACGGGGATCTGACCAGCCTGGTCTAGTGGAAGATGTCTGTGACCATGGCAGGGGGCTGGAATGAGATGATCTCTAAAGTCCCTTCCAACCCAAACCGTTCTATGATTCTCTGATTCTTGATGTTCAGGCTGTCAGGTAACTGTTGTAATAAACTGTGATATGGTTTATTACCCCTCCTTTCTCTGTAGCCCAAACATTAAGACCAAGAGGTTCAGCATAGTGCCAGGAATAGGTGAGAGACTGAAAAATTCTGCATACTTCAATAGTTACCTAATTGACTTGCTTAATTTGATGACACTAAAAGCATGTTCAAATTGACTGTCATCTAATTATGTTCTGTTCACTAATATTTTTTATAATATTTCTTATTTGCATGGCATAACTCATTTAGTGTGAATTATGGTGGTTTTTTTAAAAAAAGCTGCAGTTTTGGGAATGTGTAAAATGATCATTTATTCATTTTCTCTGTATCTTACAGTCTGCATTTCAAAATCAGCTGCAGATTATGACTATAAAAAATGAAGTGTTTATTACAAGGACTTGGGCTTCTTATGATTATTCTCTGCTGGGTTTTGAGGTACAGTTAACCCTCTTGGTGAAAGCATGAGTCTTAGCGTGATCTATAGTGTCGCTGTGAAGATTAAATATCAATAGCAAAAGTAATGATAAAACTTTTGACTTATAGAAGGACTAGATGTTTTGACTCAGCAGAAAGCTGCAGCACACAGTTTGAAAATAAGATACATTTTAATATCCTGAAAAGTAATTTATTGCAATATATGAGCACTAAAGAAGTGTATGGGTAGATATATGGATATGAAAGTACTCTGATTATATCTGATGTCTTGTAGTTATTTCAGATTAAGTCTTGGAAAAATCTGTCTGATTGTTTTAATTAGTGTTTCTTGAGACAATATAGTTCTCTATGGGTTAAGTAATAAAAGAAAAATTCTGAAGACATGAACATTTTTATTTTAGGCTACTGAGCCTTGAGTTTGTGCCATAAATTCCATTAGTGTGGGATAGTTGATAGATTTAAATTTGTGAGGAACTGCTTGTTCTAGATTTGTGAGTTTTAGATTCTTTTGGACATGGCATCATCTGAGTTGGCATCCTCAATAATACTCTTTCTTTAAAATCACTTCTTTGAAAGCCTGATCTTCAGAGTCATAGAATCATTTAGGGTGGAAAAAAAATCTTTAAAATCATGAAGACCAACTGTTATCTTAGTGCTGCCAGGTCCATCACTAAACTGCCCTTAAGTGTCCTTAAGTACCACATCTTCACATCTTGTTAACACCTCCAGGGATGGTGACTCAACCACTACCTCAGGCAGCCTGTTCCAATGCTTGATAACCTTTTCACAAAGAAATTTTTCCTAAAATCCAATCTAAACCTCCCCTGGTGCAACTTGAGGCTGTTTCCTCTTGTCCTATCAGTTGTTACTTCGGAGAACAGACAGACCCCCACCTGGCTACAGCCTCCTTTCAGGCAGTTGCAGAGTGACAAGGTCCCCCTTGAGCCTCCTTTTCTCCAGGCTAAACACTCCCAGCTCCCTCAGATGCTCCTCATAGAACTTGTGCTCTCTTCCCCATCTCCACTGCCCTTCCCTGGACATGCTCCAGCATGTCCTTCTTGTAGTGAGGGACCCAAAACTTTACCTTTGTGGTACCTTTTTCCAGTTATATGGCTTCTTACAAAGGAGATTTCTTCCTTCATAAGCAAAGAGCATTAGGATTAATGCCCACACTGAGAAGTGAGACAGATTTCTCTGATTTCAGAGAGTTCAGTTCAATTGTACGCTCTGTCACAGACAGTGGGACCTTTTCCCTCTGAGGTATTAAGGTACCTAGCCACTGAAAGGGGAATATAATAGGATTAAAAAATCCACCCACTCCTCTGTTCAGGTTTTTGTTAGCTAATTGAATAGGAGGTGGAGTTTTTCCGGATGAGAAAACAGGAAACTCACCTTTGCTTGCCTTGACATATAAACAAGGACCTGTCAGTAACAAAACACCTTTAATTCAAGCAAACAAGGACCTGTCAGTGACAAAACACCTTTAATTCAAGCAAACAAGGACCTGTCAGTGACAAAACACCTTTAATTCAAGCACTCTTTCTTGCAATGGGGCACAGAATACCAGTGACTCATGAAACCATGCCAGGCCTTTGTACCTGATGGGATCACTGCCTCTGTTCTCCCACCTCCATTATGTCCTTTTTTCTCTGCTCTGGCTGCTGTCTTGTCTGTGCATGCCCTGGGGAAGTGTTGTTTCATACATCCTTGTACCATTTGCACTCTTGCCGGACCCGTCCAGTAGTTCAGGTCCTTGGGGGATCTTTGCTGCATGACATGAGACAACCAGCTGAGATGCTTAAATCTGAAAGCTTTTTTCCCTTCACTGTGTGAGCAATCAGGGGAGGAAGAGGAGCTCTTGCCTTGCCTTTCCAGGCTTATTTAGACACGTAAATTGAGTACTTGACTGAATTGCTCTCTCTCTTCATTGACCACATAGGGAGCCTCCTGAGACTTATATCCTGCCCCAGGCATCTAACATCAGTTGACTACAAATTGGCTGTGTGCTATCATGATTACAATTTTTTTCCTCTCTAGCTTTATTTATGGCTTTAATCATTTCAATTATTGTTTGTGTAATTTCTATGACCTCTTTTTTTAATAGCAAGATGCAGTTTTTGCTTTTTTACCTTGACCATCTAGGCTAGTTTTCTTATTCTAATAATAATTTACTTCAGAGAACCTTCATCCAGTTTTCAATCCACTTTGCAAGCTGCTCTTATTTGCATCCTCCAAGGCCTATATGAATCACAGAATCACAGAATCTCTAGGGTTGAAAGAAACCTTCATGATAATTTCGTCCAACCATCTACCCAGCACCACCATAAGCACCCCTAACCCCAAGTGTGATATCCAAACTCCTCTTTAACACTTCCAGAGACAGGGACTCCAACCACTTTCTTGGGTAACTTCCCATGGTGCAACTTAAGGCCGTTTCCTCTTGTCCTTTTACTTGAGACATGGCAGAAGAGACTGACCCCCACCTGGATACATCCTCCTTTCAGGGAGTTGTAGAGGGTGATAAGGTCCTCCCAAGCCTTCTCTTGTCCAGACTAAACAACCTCAGTTCCCTCAGCCAAATATTTTCTAGACCCTTCACCAGCATCATTGTTCTTCTTTGGACAACCTCGAGCTCCTCCACGAAGTAGGAAAGGAACCCATAAGACTGACACCAAGAAGTTCCCACTGAAATTAACTACATCCGAGAGGAAAAGCATTGTCTATTAAATGAAAACACTGTGAATGTACAATTTCACCTAAGTTCTGCCAATTTAAAAACATCAGTGGAACGAGAAGTGGATTTTAGCTGAGATTCTTGAGAAAGTGAAGTCAAAGTTAATTTAGGGGAGTAGAATTACCCATCTTTGCTCATAAAAATGCTGTGGGAGCTTCACTGACTGGAGAGCCAGGATATCCCAATTCTTGATTTCTGGCTGTACACCAAATTGCCTGCAGACAGAATTTTATATGATTTGCTGAAGCTGTCTCCAGTTTCTGGTCTGCTTGACTTTTCAAACTGGTATAAAAATAAATCCCCTCAAGTTTCTTATCGCAGTGGAAAATTCTCTAGTTTTATGCACTAGCCATTTTTAATAAGTTTTGTTTTCTGGACAAAAGCCTGTATTTATTTCCCTAGGCAAAGCAGGTAGGTTGCACACAGTGAAGCTTAATGCTATCCATTAAACGCAGCTCCCAAAATTAGTGACTATTTATGGATACAGCCCACTGCCAGAAAACCCAAGGAGTAGAAAATGCCTAAAATGCTTAACACCGAAAAGGTGCTTGTAACTAGAACAATTGACTGATTTCTGATTTTACTGGGGATTGTCCTTTCCAGGTGGAGCTACCTTCTGCCTTTGTGCTAGTTATTTCCCTGGTAAATGAAACAAGAAAATAATTTTGCTTGAACTCATTCATTTTGCCATCTGTGAGACTTGGGAGGAGATTTGATCTGCTAAAAGTGATATGTGGTTCACATAATTACATTCTGGATAGAATGCATTCAAATATTTTTATTCAAGTTCCAGCCAAAATAATTAGCTTCTTTTTTGCACAAGAAGGTCCTACATCCTTTACATTTTTGCATTCTTTAAACTATGCTTGCAGAACATTTTTTAAAAGTACCCACAGCTTTCAGTTTATTTGAAAAAATGTTATCATTTTCACATACATTTCATTAAAATTTGAAGAAATGTAAATGGTGGCATGAAGCAGATTTCTGCTGGAATAGAATGTAAGAAAAAACACCCCCTTAGATGCAGCAGAAATTTTTTTGTGTTCCTACCATTTGTACTTTGTCATCCATTTTCTATTCTTTTTAGAAAGTGTTCTCTGGCATGTATTTTCTTATTCAGTAATTATTAGAAGTACAGATCTGTTCATATAGAATTTCAAATAAAGAAGTTAACCACCTTGTTCTGATCACTGTCAGCTCTGGGGACAGCATAGACCCTCCATCACAAATTGTTCTTTAGCTCCACAAACCCCCAAATTCTGAATATTTTTAAACCATTAATTTACCCTATTAAAATACCACAGCTTGACTTTGTTTCTGGTTTAAAAATTGTCTACACTGAAATAAGAGTTAAAAATGAAACCTAAGTGTGAGAGACTTGCTCTGTTTCTTCTGTGTCAAATCTGTTGATTGCAATGACTACAGTAGATTTCATCTTCCTTCACATTTAGAGAATTAGCATATCAACATGAATAAGTGATGGATCTTATTTTCTTTTTATTAATTTTATTCTTTGCTAAGTGTCACTGCCAGCATGGGGTAGTTTGTAATGACCACCAATTTCATGATCATCTGCAAAATCTGTTAATTTGTGATAGCAATAGGATAGCTTTTAACAGCCAGATCTGTTTGTAGGTCCCTTGAGAGATCTTGTGCCCACAAATCCCTGCATTTTTCAAAAGAGGGGGTCATTTCTAAATAGTGTTCTGCTTCAAAGATGTAGTTTAAAACTGCCAAAATGATACTTAATATTTCAATATTTAGATTTTAATTTTTCTCTTTTCTCTTTTTTTTTTTTTTTTTTATGGTACAGCTAATGTTTTATTCTTTTAATATAATGAGGCTGGAGTTGAAACAAGACACATTTGATTGAGGCTTGTTGTTGACCTTTCTAACATTTTTAATTTGCAGATGTTCTACTACCTTGAATTTTATCACCAACATGTGATAGGAAGAAATGCCAAAATTTCAACAGTCAGTTCCAAGATAGGAAAAGCATCTAGCCTGGAAGACTGTGCATTGAGTTGACAAGGTTAAAAGCTAAGAAAATTAGGCTGAGTGGGGGTTGCTGATTAAATATGGAAGGACAATAAATGTGTAATATTATCATGGTGGTTTTATATACTCCACTTTAAAGGAGAACTGTGGTTTAATGAAACCTTAATTTAAACAACAAGGAATTAATTCCATGTCTTTTTCTTCCCTTCCTAAATTTACAGGAGCCAAATAAAACTGGAGCCCTTCTTTGAACATTTTAAAGATTTTACTACTTTTGGACTGCCTGGATACTTGCTTTTATTAATATTTTATCCTGCCTCTTCCCTTGAATTACATTTTCATGGCAATGCTTTAATTAAAGGGAGCTGAGAAGTAGAAGAATTGTTCTTCAAATCTTCAATTGAAAAAAAATGGGTTTTGGTGCTGTCAACTTGAGACTGAATGGTTTACTCTTGAGATTTAATTTATATCAATTATAATGACCATCCTGCAAGTATAATATGGATAAATGTTAAGGAGAATGTAATTGGTATGATTTTTCATACCCAGGACTGTATAGTTTGCAGTCTTTAGTGTTGTGCAGCTAAATAGGTATTAATATGGTGTGATAACAGCCACCTATCCAACTCAGGTTGCAACATGCCATCCTCACTAACTCCTGTATGTCCCTCTTGCAGGAGAGGAAAATGAAGGGAACATAAATATATCTGACAAAGTCATCAGGGATTAGAAAACAGAATCCAGCAATAAATATGGTAATTAGGCAATTTGAGACTTAAAGCACAGGGTTCTTTGAAAATGCAATTTTGGGACTGAGAACCAGCACTGAAATTTTTACCATTAAGGAGAATTATGATAGAACTGAAACTTTTTAATGACATTTAAACATTTTTTATTGGGAATTTAATAACTTTTCTGCTCATGCTAGGGAAATTTTAATGATGAAGCTACGTATAGAGAGCTTTCTGTGCACACCAGTCCTCCCTACTCTGTCTAATCTCCAGCAGCTGAATTTAGACTCCTCCAACATTCTTTCTATTGCAGTATGATAATGGAAGACTACTTAGTTAGCAATGAGAATGTGGAGTTTCATGATTAACAGTAATTTTGGACAGATAGCACTAACTAATTTCATGGATTTGATAACCTTAAGTAAGCTTTGCCATTTTTCAGTATTATGTTCCTCATTAATATTTGAGGTCCTCATACATTTTTGTGGTTGATGTTTTCCATTATGATAACATGGTAACAAAGCTAATAGCTTGAGGCTTTGTAAGTAGGTGATTCCTATTAGAGAAGGCTTGATGACTTTTTTGAGTGGAGTTTGGATAACCGAAGATGACAAGTCTAAATGCATGATAATAGCAAAAGTTTCTTTACATCCATGAGATTTTTCTGCCACGTCACTCTACTCCTCCCCACTCTCCAGTCTGCTGTCAGCTGCTTAACTGCTCCTCAGCCCATGGGGAAATCTCTTGGTCTTTCAAGCAATGGCAAAACTCAAATAAGAAATCAGTGCATGGCACCTTCGGGGAATGTATGATGTTAATTCGGTCTTGGTGATGAACGATAAATTCTGTGTCACACTTGTGGGGACCAAACCAAGAAAATTGCAGACTTGCACTCTTTCAATACTCTAGAGTATGAAGGGGTGGTAGAGCCTTTTTCAACCGTATCTGCAGCAGTGTTATGTTTAATTAGGGACCATTACAGATCACTAATAAAAGCATAACGAAGCAAGTCTCACTGTAACTTGCAAAATTATTAAAACTAGCCTTGAAAGCTGAGGCAGATGCAGGCCTGGTGGATAATGATCTGTGCTGGGCATCAATTGCATTTCCCCTGGGCATGGCTAAGCATAATGTGAGGTGCTCCAGCATGGGGAGCCCTTGCTCTCAGCATGGCAGGGCAGCTGTAGTGCCACAACATCACCTTATTTTTGCAGGAACACTAAATGCAGGTGTGATGGCGTAAAATCCATATGTGCAGGTGAGGTGTGCTGTGCTGCTTTTGAAACAGTGCAATTAAAGGTGAACACTCTGAACTGCTTCCTAGACCCTAAATCTGTGCACAGAAAGTATACAGGTACTCAAACAAAAAGGTCAGGAAGTTTTGAACCCTTTTGCCAGAGGCAGGGTAACCAGTAAACCTATTGCCCCAAAATATCTTTTTTTTTCCCGTCTGGTTGCAGTGCAGGAGACAGGATGGAGAGAATTACATGCTGATAGAAGTTAATGAATACTTTGTGTATGCCTCAGAGAACAAGCCCCCTTGATTTTTAAATTTCTTCTGTGTCACTTCAGCTCCCCAGACTGATCAGTATCTCTCAGACAAGGCTTTGTCACTGGATTGCAGCCAAAGCATATTTTGGCATAGGCAATAATAACAATCTGCCACTCTGCAGATAAATAAACATTTGCATCATTGTGTGTTTAAAAACTAATCCTGAAAGGCATTAACTTGCATTTGCAAATGTCCTCAGTGTCAGTCTGGGTATTCTCAATGTCCTCAAGAGAGTTATCCAATGAGCTCCCTTTCCTGCATCGTGCGATTTCTGTCTGAGCATAGGGGGATACTCACTCTTTTTTCGCTGTTTTTGGTTTTTTTTACGGTAAAAATTCCCAATCTGAGCCCATGTCAGTGTCACTCAGCTATCTTTGCTGTCACTGCTTTTGTGCAAAGTTCACGCCAAGCTAACAATCATCTCAACTGGACGGCAAATCTACAGCCCACCTGATATTTTTGGATTGCCCTTTTACATGCTCAGTGCAGTCCAAAGCAGATGGAACAATACAGTGATGAGAGAAATACTCTTGTTGTGTATGTATTTATTGCACCATTACAGTGTCCAAAGGGGCAGACTAGGCTTTTCCATTAACAGGGACCATTGACCTTAACACCTCAAAACATTTCAAAGCCCTAAGTAAACCCATATCCATTTGTATCCTTAGTTCATGTATTTCCTTGAAATCATGGCACCTTTTTTGATGTTTGATGTTTATAGGTAAATGTTTTACAGTAAGGATAACAAACCCAGAAAGAAGTGAAACAACAATCCCAGAGCACATTTGGTTTCCTGGAATAAATCTGTGTAAGCTGGTACACTCTGGTCTTGTGCTGTGTTTTGTCCCTCAGTTTTAGCAGCACTGCAGTTTGGATTGCCATATCCTATTGCCTCTGTGGGACTCCAGGTTCATAAACCAGTGAATGAATTATATTCATCCATTTGTTTAGTTTTATCATCTGTGGCAGATAGGATAAGGAAAATAACTTTGTGTAATAAGGAATCTGTGACTGATGCTGTGTAACTTGGAAATATATAAGTCATGGCTGGCCCTGTGTATGCAACTGAGCCCAGTTTGGTGTAAAGAAATCATAGAAATGCACTGATTTGTGGCATTTCTGCAGCCTGTAACTGCAGCCACACTTTATGACTATTTTCCTGTTCTCAGTGCTTCCTAATGCTTCCCCATCTCTCTGATGTTGTTGGTCCCCACTCACCCTCCAGCCACACATCTGCACCTCCTTTCTGTCTGTAGGAGAGGCCAGGAGCTGCTGCAGGACCCAGGTACACATGTCCCCAGCCACGTGTGTCTTGTCCCAGCTTTCCCCTGATGCTGGATCCAGGTGCAAAAGCCTTTTCCATGAGCAGCTGCACTCCTCCCCCGTTTGAGAAAAGGTTCTGCAGTGGCTTTGCAGTACAGCAGGAATGGCCACAACTGGTCCCTTAGAGCAACCCTGCAGCCAGGGGAGGGCCCCACGCCATAGGAGGAGGATATTCCTTGCAGGAACTGTGGCTGTGGAGAGGCCTGGCAGGAGCAGCTGTCCCTGAAGGGCTGCAGCCTGGGGAAGGGCTTGCACTTCTCTTCCCTGCTGCATGCCACAGATTAATTCTGTGTGTTCAGAGCCTTGACAATAATCAGTGGTGACAGGTTACTGTAGGGACTGTGATGTCTCCAGTGGGAACCCCAGTGGCATTTGGGAAGAGTCTAAGGGATATTTTGAAGTTTAAATTTGGAGCATTTTCATTCTATTTAATATTAATTAATTACCTAATAACAGGTTTTCCATCACAGAGACAAACTGAGCCAGAGCAATAGCAGAAAATGCACAAAGGTCTCAAAGTGAGGTTGGGGTTTGGCCATCTTGAATTGAGAATTATAAGTGCATTGGGAGCATTTGGACTGGCTTGTTTACACAGTTTTGACTCCCTGAATGAGACTTAGAGAGAAAACAAGGTGAGATGTTCCCATATTTTCTAAATACCGGACCTGACAGGAGGTTATTTCTTTTTGATTCTAATCAATAGCTCCATGATTCTGTGACATTGTGCCATGACTTTGCTATTGAAGGCTGGTTCAGTGCTGTAAAGTCGAACCTCAAACTCCAATACTCTGGCTCTAAAGAAATGAAAAATGTATGTGCTAATACAAGGTATTTTGTAGCAGTTCTTGGAATATGGGGGCTTGGAAGCATGGTAGCCTGCCTGGAGACCAATATCCCTTTCAGTTCATGTAATATAATTAATCCTGTGCATTTTACTTGATCTCCAGGCATTACTCCAGCTATTTGTCATGAGGAGAGTAACACTATCCCTTCTGACCAAGCCCAAATCATCCAAGATTTTGTAGGCTGAGACCAATACCTTGGTTGCTAACTGGAAGGTAAATGGCAAGCAGCAAAGACTGTGGATTTCTAACTTTACCACGTCTCCAATGAACCACTTCATTTAATAACCAGGCTGCATCCTGCCTTTGCTCCAGTGCCCAAGCAGTCCCAGAGCTGGGTCCCCTGTGGAGCAGATTCCAGCAGCCTCACTAATTTAGTTAAACTGGAGGAGGAGCTGGTCAGTTAAAACTGAAAAAAAAAAAAACCAACACCCACATCACATATTGCTGTGTATGACTTAGATGTTAAGGATGGGATTAGAATTTGCAAGATCTAAGACTCTTCAATACATTTGCATATATTATGTAAATGTCCTTGAAAATATATTGACATATATTAAATGTGAACTCTGTTATTTGTGGTACAACCTCTTGCACTGAGGGAGTTTCTGTATGGAAGCTAGTGAAGTTTAGCTTGAAATATGCACGGTAAATGTTTATATAATTACCCAGACATACAAACTGTAAGGCTAATTATTTTAATTGATTAATTTCAGTTGTGTAGACCAATTCTTAGAGTAATTACTTGACAAATCTTAATTGAGTAGTTTACTTTTTTTTGCAGGCATTATTAAAGCTACCATTCCTTGAGGGAATCTTCATTTCCAAGAGAAATATATATCATATATACCTAATGTCCTGGACACTGGCACAGCACTTGCTGTTCAGGGACAAAGAACTGCCAGCCCTGGAGGTTTTCTCACCAGCCAGTATTAAAGGTGTTCAGACAAACAGTGTGGAAAACAGCTGCCCCTGCAGAGAGTAATTCTCAATACAAGTGCTTGTCTGAAGCCTGGAAATGGCTGAGGAAAGAGCAGGAGCTGCTGCTGCACTGGCATGTGTGCAGAGGATGTGGAAGCATGGAAGGCAAAAGCTGTATTTTCTGCGTAGGAGCAGTCTGAGCTGCATAACTTTACTTAAAATGTAAGGTTTCAGGGAGCTTCACCAGGGAAACAACACTTTTCCCAGCTAAGTCATCAGGAAAATATTCCAACTATTTTGGTGGTAGTAGCATTTTGCCTAAAATCTTTGGGTCATGGCTATATATCTTCAAAAAATAAGGCTGTGATCTGCTCCATGGATATTTGTGTGTGTGACTATATACTAGCTAAAGAAGCAGGATATTAAAGTTTCTGGTTTGCTTTTGCTGTGATTGTATTAGTTCCAAGGGTTTTTTCATGTCTTTAAACTAATTTTTCTAAAAACACAGAGCTCAAAACCCAGTTCTATGCAGGAAGGTTCATACTTTGTTCACAGTGGTTTTATTGTTAGCGAGATTAGCTCATGGATTAGAAGTTGTGAACCTGCTAATTTAATTTCCCCACCACAACCTTCCTACCAAAATGCAACAATCTTGTCCCAAATGCAAAGACCTTACAAGAAAGAAATTAACATTAGGAAATTTATTTATTTCAGGGGATGGTGGGTTGTTTGGGTTTTTTTAAATTTTTGTGGTTTTTTCATTCTCAGAAGTAACAGAATAATGTTCTGAAAACCAGGGAGGAAAAATCAGTCTGAGGCAAGAAGCAAGCATGAAATGCTGTAGCCCAAGTGGATAAAATGAGATATAAGCAACTGAAAACAGAGACTTAGCATGGGAAACGTTAAGCAACCTTATCTCTCTGTGTTGCTAGCAGCTCCATCTGTTACACACAGTAAAAATACTGAAACCAGAAAAGCAAACACAGCAACGATCAACTTTATTTATTGAAATAAAGATGCATAAAACAACACACTTATATCAAAATGTCCTAGAGGAAGAAAACCAATCTCACCAAGCATGGTTTCCCAGTACTGGAAGAACTATGAAGGGAATTGCTGGAGGCAGAGAGCTGCTTTTTTGTAGGTAGTGATACACCCTGAGATACAGAGGACAGAAGGATTTCTAGCACAACAGAGGATTTCTATACATTTTTCCAGTTTGCATTTTCTATAGCTGTATTAGAGACACTGGCTATTCTGTTCTCTTTTTTTGAAATGAGTTGTTCTGAAAGTATGCTGGTCAAAGTGATTTACCATTTCCCTAGGAGATTATAAAGAGGGAATTTATTTTGATGGTTAATCATTAAAAGGAGTCCTTTCCATTTTCAGGGACAGTGTCTCCTAAAAGAAACAGTGACTGAAGGGAAATGCTTTGTATACATGCAACCTTGGCTTGCAAATAAGATGAAAGTTATGCAAGCAATGGCACATGTGAGTCAGGTACTCTCTGAATAAGCAACTGGAACCACTCAGTTTGCAAACAGTGAATTGGCCCAAATGGCACCTTAAGAAACAGGATGTTATCATCTGAGTTATCTAAAATATGTTTTCTGCTATGCTTGTTGCAGATGACAACGTTTTTTGTTCTGTGGATTCCTAGATTCCTCACTTAAACTGGAAATCCACTTATGATGTCAATAATCATACAAAAGTAAAATTTTTGTGGTTTTTTTTCTGTAAAGAAAGAGTAGACACTGTAGTTAAACAGACTGATTCAGCTCCCTTCTCCAGCAGTGTTGAAATGAGGCTGCATAAACTGTAATAAGCATTGATATTTCCCTTTGCAGCATCTATTGCAGATTCCCTCAATCAAGGATTTAAATCAGATTAAATCTTTGCCCAAAGCCAAAGTCAGCCCTACAGAGACAAATACATCATTGGATTTGATTCAGGCAACTGCCCATCTTCTGATCAAACACAAAAATCAGTCCTTTTAACCAGTTCCTTTCTCACCCAGATGTTGTCAGTGTTTGTATAAAATACTGCATATAGTTATGCTAAATTTTATTTGCTTAGCTGAAGCAAATTTTGTAATTTTTTTTTAATAAATATACAGTAAACGAAACGTATGTGACTTAAATGTTTGCAGGGCAAATGCTTGTGTTTCAATGTATGTATCCTTGTCCAGAGAGTTTTTAAATAGAGCCTCTGAAAAGGTCTCTGAGGTCCAGTATAACACCAGAATATGCTGAATTACTTAGCTGCATCACCAAACATGGCAAGTGTGTGTGGATATGTGTGTGTTTGTGTAATTTCTATCAAATTAAAGGAAATGAAAGGGGTGAGGCTCTGCTACACCACACAGCTGCCTAACTTTGATAACCTTGCTGACCACTTCACTGAACTTTCAGTGTAGAACCCGGGTGCAGCCTTGCAATCGAATGTCAGCTCTCCACACCTGTGGGATGTTGCTCTGAAGGCACTCTGTGCTTCTTTCAGTCTGCTGGCACTGGCTCATGGTCATCACATAAAAAGCTCAGATACTGTGCTGTGAATGAAGCCCAGCCTGATTTCCCTGGGATGTGTTCACAGCCTGAAGAGGCTCTAAAGCTGCCTGGATGCTCACAGACAAAGCAGTGCCCTGGCACAGGGCCGTGCTCTGTCCCACAGAGGCCCGTTCTGGTCCAGGATGAGCACAATCCTTAGTGTGGGGCTGGCCCACACCAGTGAGTGGTTGCCCACAGATTGCCCTGGCAATGATTTGGGGCCAGCACAGAGCAACTGTTGTGGACTTGAACATCTTCTACTGAGGGCAGGAGCTTGGAGAGGGGGAATTAGGTGTATGGATATAAAATCCATTATTATCATTTACTCTGCTTACTAGGACCAGCAAGAATGGTCTCTAGGAGGTTTTATGTAGAGACATGATCTGAAAGATATGAGGCTAGCTTTTCTTACATGCAGCTTCTGCATCATTAAACTACAAAACCCAGTTAAACAAGAAAGTTGGGATTTTGCTTCCATAGTATTTTCCCTTCTCACCAGGATGAATAAATCCAAATTAAGTTTACTTTCTATTACATCATCAACACTTGGGCTGTGTTTGCTCCTGTCGTAATTCCTGTTCTGTATTTTGGAAGGAACACAACTAATGAACGAACTTTGTTGCCAGGGTTTCACTAATCATTTTCAGCTCTAGGAAGCTATTGGGAAATGTGAATGTGCCACGTTGCTCAGAAAGTCTTTATGCTCATAGACTGCTTATGTCAAGTACTGTGGTTGGTCTCCAGCAACAAAGATCTGTCTGAGCTTTCATGGGTTGTGGAGATTGCTAAAACTATCACCTTTTCTCCCCATTTCAAATACGAAGGCATATTTTTCTCATGTTTACCCATTGTGCCTGAGCTCTACAGGTAACTGCTTCTCTGGCTTTAAGAGTTTGTGTTATTTGTTTGATGGGATTTTGTTTTCTTTTCCCAGCTATCCGTGATGTCTGGTCACCATAAAAGTGTGAACCATTTTTTTTCTGAGATTGGTGCTCCTATAAATCTTCCAGGTATTCATTTAGTAGAATGATTTACATAATTTCCTGCACTCACCTATGTATAGCCTGTTCCAGTTTTGTTGGGATTGGTTTAAACTTGCCTTGTGCATCCATATCAGAGAAAATATTCCTTCAGATGCTGATGAATCTGTGGTGATAATTTAATATAAGTAGCTTTGCTGTGATAGGAGTGACGCAGAGAAGTGATGCTTGTGACTTTGACCCCTTGTTGAACCTGCGGTGCCCGAGGGGAGACAGCTCAGTGCTGAGGAGTGCACAGGATCCTGTTTGTCTGAGGTGAGGTTAATCTCAACCCACGTAAAATTTTAATGAATCTTTCCTGGTTTACTGCAAAATTTCAGGGTGTATGAACCCCACTTAGCATTTGCACAGACGGGCTCCTTCTCCTCAGTTATCGCGTACACCACACTACATTTACAGAACTTTTGGCATTTACCTTCCATTTCCAGGAAACCTTCAGTCTGGGGACTGCCATGCTTGTCAGATTTGTGGACTTCTACCTTTATAATTCTCAGAGAGGTGAAGGGTCTTGAGTTGCTCTGCTCATGAACTTTTCAGGCTTAGTGCATGGAAAAGGCTTGTAAATTAGTTTCTTTCTTTTCGGCTGAGTTTAACCTTGTTTTCCTGAGGACACCATTAACAGATACAGTATGATTTTGCCTTTTCTGTTGTGGTGGAATGGATACCAATGCATTCACATGGATAACATCCACCTAGATAGGAACAAGTCCATCTCTATAGATGCCTTGCTCAGCCTGGTGCTGCTGGTATGAATGGTTACTGATGGGTGCAATGCAGCGCCTCTGGAGCCTCCATCAGAACTAATTAGTTTCACCACTGCTTTGTTGGTTACAGTTGCTTTTATTTACAATATGGGGTACATTGACTCCTCTGCCTTTCTTCCTCCAAACAGAAAATTACCTTTTCCCCTTCCCTGTGTTATCTGAAGGTAGGGACCACCCTCAGGGCAGATGCCAGTTGACATCTGCCACCTGTGGTCCTGCCCTCAATGTTGATGTGATACTTGTAGATAATTCACATGTACAAGTTCATATAAAATGAACTCTTACACTAGAGACAGAAGAACCCGGGGCATGACTCATTATCTTCAGTGCTGGTTTTATGTTTTACTTTGTTTATTGAGTCACTTTGTGTGTCCCTGAATTCTGACTGCTGCTTCTGGCATTACTGATGCAGCACCTTTTGCTCAAATTCTGTTTCCCTTTGTCACATAAAAGCTTTGAAGTCTTTCATCACTAACATAGTACAGCTGCACTGAAGCATGGTCTCCAAATAATTTCAAAGTACTTGTTCATGTTAGTTTTTAGTTGTGGTATTATTCTTCTGTTTAACTTCCTCATTCTATTATGAAATTTGAAGATGTTCACAATGCTGCCCAGCTTTGGGCATACAGTGCTCTGCTGAGAACTTTTACAGGTCTTGTGGACATATGGTTCCTGGTTTCAGAGATTGCACTTCATAGGGTGTTAACGTTTACTGCCACAGATAGTGAGAAAATTGCTTTCTGTTTATCTTTATCTGTAATCTTATTTGTGAGAAAATAGTGGCTCAACCTTTTTAACCTTCTGAACTTCTGAATGCTTTCAGACAGCTGCTATGTTTCACTGTCTTTCTTTTTTGTAATCAACCTGTTCATGAAGTCTTATCTTCTGTTCCCAAACATAATTTCATTCCTCAAATTACTGTGACTGAATTAAAAATAGATATTTAATCTCTGCCTGCATGAGTAACAAACAGCATTCATCTATCACTGGTCACAGTGAGTGCTGAATATCCAACATGAGGGTTTCTTTTAAACAATGGATCCAGTTTGAGGAATGTGAAATATCTTTATTTTCTTTTCACTCTGAAGTTCTGCTTCCAATCAGGGTAAGTGAATCATCTTTAGACTGAACAATGGAAATATTAGTAAAATGAAAAATAAAATAAAAAAAAAAGGAAAAGAAAAAGCACTCCTCCTTGTATACAGAATTTATAGTAGGCTAGACTTAGGCTAATCTTTTTCTAGTGTCCAGCATTTTTTGTTCTGTTTTGACACTCTGTTTATTAAGTTACACCTAAAAGGTTAAGTAATGCTGCACCACAATATTGTGGCTTGTGTACATCATAGTATGTCACAGATCAGATGCTCCACAGAGGTAAATCAAGAGAGATTCAGTGGCATCTGCAGAGCAGTATTGGTTTATTAATCAATATATCAACTGGAGATCTGTCACTTTATATGTAGAGGTACATTCATACATAAAAGAACTATAGAAAACCCTACATATCCTGTGTGTCTATGGTCATTGAGTTGTCAAGTTCCNTTAACTTCCTCATTCTATTATGAAATTTGAAGATGTTCACAATGCTGCCCAGCTTTGGGCATACAGTGCTCTGCTGAGAACTTTTACAGGTCTTGTGGACATATGGTTCCTGGTTTCAGAGATTGCACTTCATAGGGTGTTAACGTTTACTGCCACAGATAGTGAGAAAATTGCTTTCTGTTTATCTTTATCTGTAATCTTATTTGTGAGAAAATAGTGGCTCAACCTTTTTAACCTTCTGAACTTCTGAATGCTTTCAGACAGCTGCTATGTTTCACTGTCTTTCTTTTTTGTAATCAACCTGTTCATGAAGTCTTATCTTCTGTTCCCAAACATAATTTCATTCCTCAAATTACTGTGACTGAATTAAAAATAGATATTTAATCTCTGCCTGCATGAGTAACAAACAGCATTCATCTATCACTGGTCACAGTGAGTGCTGAATATCCAACATGAGGGTTTCTTTTAAACAATGGATCCAGTTTGAGGAATGTGAAATATCTTTATTTTCTTTTCACTCTGAAGTTCTGCTTCCAATCAGGGTAAGTGAATCATCTTTAGACTGAACAATGGAAATATTAGTAAAATGAAAAATAAAATAAAAAAAAAAGGAAAAGAAAAAGCACTCCTCCTTGTATACAGAATTTATAGTAGGCTAGACTTAGGCTAATCTTTTTCTAGTGTCCAGCATTTTTTGTTCTGTTTTGACACTCTGTTTATTAAGTTACACCTAAAAGGTTAAGTAATGCTGCACCACAATATTGTGGCTTGTGTACATCATAGTATGTCACAGATCAGATGCTCCACAGAGGTAAATCAAGAGAGATTCAGTGGCATCTGCAGAGCAGTATTGGTTTATTAATCAATATATCAACTGGAGATCTGTCACTTTATATGTAGAGGTACATTCATACATAAAAGAACTATAGAAAACCCTACATATCCTGTGTGTCTATGGTCATTGAGTTGTCAAGTTCCTGACACTTGAAAAGGAGAGCTGATAGATGAGGTATGAGTGTCCAGGTGATTCCGTGGAACAGCACTTTTTATTTTATAATTGACAGCACAGAGCAACAAAATCAGCAAAGATGCTGCTCCAGAAGTTGTTCAATCCTGACAAGAAATGTGTGAATATATTATATTATGTGTGTGTGTATGTATGTGAATGTGTCTTTAGAGTGAGGATGTGCATATGCATACATGTGTGCTATGCAATGTTGACATAATATCAATTACAGTATCAGCTTCCCACACCGCTGAACTGGGAACATGAACAGGAGCAGAAAATGTGTGAAAACAGCTGTCTCCAAAGAATCCCTCGCCTCTCCTGACTGCGGGTTGCCAGTGTTTCCTAGAGACTGCACAAGCTACAAAGTTGTGCATTATTTAAGAGAAAAGCACACAAATCCCTCGTGAGGATTCAATCGGAATGTGTTCTTTAAAGAGAGAGGTTGATGATGCTGATGTTGATTGTACTACAAAGCTGTGCACTTTTCCATGCCAGCAGAGCACATGCACTGAGCAGTCATTCAGTGCCTCAAAAACATCTGTGGCAAGATACCTGATTCAATTTAATCCCTTATCTTGCCAGGATAGGCTTTCATGTTGGATACACTGGGCTCTTCAGCTTCCTTCCTGAAGCCCTTGGCAGCTCTACCAAACACTCCACTGTCCTTATCTACTGGTGCATATCAGCTAAAACATAGAATACATGACAAAATGTACTGTGGTATTGCTAATCATCCACACTAAGCAAACAGGGACTTGGTCTGTTAGGATTCTTTAGCATTTGCTATATGCAAGGATATTCATGGTACCTCCCAGGTGGCAAATGGAGGTGGAGGAGGTGGCATTGGGGCACCAAGTCCAAGGATGCCCAGCACAGCACATTCACCACAGCCTGCTACAGATGCAGCTCTAGCTTAGCAGCCCTCTTTTGTGTGGTGCTGTTTGATGTGCTGCTGAGAAAATTGCACAGCCATTTTGAGGCTGCCAGAACCCAAACCTTACCTTGGGGGCTGAGAAGTCTCTTGGCTTACAGGGTCTGTTTGAGGCGACTGTCACTGTCCTGTGAGGGTGCAGTGACAGAGGTGTGTTCTCCCTGGCCATTACCAAGACAGTGGTTCCACTGATTAATCAGTGAGTTTCTGAAATTGTTGTTTTTGTACATTTTCTGCTTGGAGATTAAGCTGAGCAGAATGACAGCCCTTGATCTGCTCTCTGTTCAACATGAGGGAGGCAAATTAACACAGACGTGGGTGGAAGAATCAAGAACTGAAGTCTAAATCAAGAGGAAAGGCAAGTTTTGAGATGGGCTGATAAGTGATACAGCAGGTTATGAGAAGCCAGGAAAGGAGGATGAAGGAGCACAAGAAAGGCCATCTCAGAACGATTGGTGAGTGCTCACTTTTTGGGGGGGGGGGAATTTGGCTTGTTATTTCCTCCCCTCTCTGCTGCCTTGCTAGGACATCTCAGAACAGATGTCCAGTTCACTATGTCCACTACTAGATTTGATGTACTAAAGCCACTGAGCACCAATGCATGCCATATCTTGTTTATGTGCTGGACTAAATATATCCATGCTTCCTAGAAAATGATTCACCCACAGGGGGAGAAGAAAAAAAGTTCATCAACACTGCAAGGATTCTAATGGGCTAAAAAACTAAATTAATATCAATAGAGGGAAAGTGGCTCAGGTGTGGACAAACTGAAATACTCCAGCAATCAGTCTGAAACATTAATAAAGACAGAGGGAAACACATGAAACCATCTTTAAGGAGTCAGGGAATTAACAGAGAAGTAACTCACTAGTGACACAGAGATAAGCCACTTGCCTATCAGTTCATGATGTATTCATCAAACCATTTCAGCTTAGATATGCTCAGTAAACATTTACCTTCTTAGAGCTTTACCACCTATGCAATTTGTTTTGGCTGTTTTTTCAGCACCTCCTGATTTCTGAGGAGTTACAGAGAAGAATCTACTCCAGTGTGTGACCTGGTTGTTTATACTGTAGATAGAGGTCACCTCTATGCCTGAACAGAATCCTTATCAAGCTAAATGTTATTTTTTTCCTCAGGCATCAAAGTTTTGGCATGATAAGATAACCTGAGTTGAAAGTTCATATTGAGGAGAGTGACATAATAGGAAGCATACAAGCAGGAAAAATAAGTTGCTTCTATTGTTTTCCCATGACTAGAATCCCATTTTGTTTATGGACACTGGAAGTAACCAGCTCCACTCAGTGGTAATAGTAGTGATGGCTCTTCTAACATTTAACCATAGCTAGTAGAGCATAAATCTAAGTTATACACACCAGGGTGAAAATTGTTGTGATGTCTATAGATTTCCACAGCAGATATAGGCTTATCCTGCAGTAAAACAAAGCAAATAATTAATAACCTAGAGCCATCTCCTTCAGGTGGAGTATATTAAAAGAATGGGGAGAACTGCAATTACCATTAGTGGAAATAGTATCTACCCACATTCTGATATTTACTCCTCGTTCTTTAGGTGACTCTGAGTGGAAGATTGAACACAATTGCTGAGGCCCAGCAGTCTCCTTTGCATGGAAAGATGAGGGAGTTGATTTTGGACAGTGCTGCTTAAAAATCACTGTCTGCCACATGAAAAATAGGGACTATGATCAGGATGTGGAGCTGACACTCCAGGGGTATGTGTGCCACCCCAATTTTGGTGCTTTCCTTTAGCCAACCTGCTTTGAATTTTTAGCTAGAAGGTGAGGAAAGACAGGAATCACTCTAATGTAATATTAACCACTTGTATAGGGAGAACATGTTGGGCAGCTACAGAGCTTTTTACTCAAGACTCTCAGCCATCGCAATTTAAGGAATTCCTTTAAATCCTGTGAGCTGCATTAGGTAACTGGATAACTATTTGCAGTAAGATAAGCCTGGCACTCCTGATGTTCATGGTATTTCTTACACAGGCAAAGACTGCAGACACAGAGTTTACCTGTTTATCTCTGGTTATATTTAGTAATCTTAAAAGATGGTGAAACTCAATGATAACAGTCACACTGTGATAACCATATTGTTACTAAAAGGTAAAATGTGTTGTGTTTTTCTGATTGAGATGGAGCAGCTCCAGCCCAAGCTTGTCTGTGACTGGAGTAGGATATATATTTACTTTCTGCCATAAGCCTTGTAGTGACCTGCAAACAAGAGTCAAAATCATGTTTTCCTGCAAGTGTGAGGTTAAGCCTTCTTCCCTGAGCACTGCACAGGGTGCATGCGGCTCAGTAACGTTCATGCATTTTACATTAGTATCAGCAGAGGTTTTTTTTCTCCACCATGCTCAGAACAGAGCTGAAATGCCACCTCTGGGTCAGAGAGAACCAAGAGCACAGCCCAGGCTGGAAGGAAAGGATCTGCCTGGTCTAAGGGCATTGCAGAAGAAAACCTGAGGCAAAATGGTCCCACAGGGACAGGTTGGGAAACCCAAATGCTGATCAAGGGAGGCTCTTACCAGTCCCTCAACTAGTCTGTGGAGGACTGGAGTCTTGGGCTCATTTCCATGAGCTTAAGATGTGACTACATGTCTCCCAGGTATGATATTTAGTTTGCTGAACCATGTGTTAACTACTTAATAACCTAGAGCCATCTCCTTCAGGTGGAGTATATTAAAAGAATGGGGAGAACTGCAATTACCATTAGTGGAAATAGTATCTACCCACATTCTGATATTTACTCCTTGTTCATTAGATGAATTAACTACCAGCTTCTATTTAAAACCATATAAATATTATTCTAAGATTATCCTTTTGGGTCCCTTCCAACTCAGAATATTCTGTGATTCCATGATTCTGTGATATTATCTGATATGGTTTATTTTCAAAGCCTTTTACTAATATGAAGTAAATCAGTGTAAGTCAGATGAAACTCCTCTATGTAGCATAATCATAAAACCAGTGAAAGAGCAGGATGATAATTTGCTCTGTCAAACTTCCACGACTGGATTTATCCAATGTAAGTGTAGGTGATAGTCTTGGATTCAGAGTGCAGCCTGCAGGGGACTGTTAGCATGTGCACACAAAAATGTGTGTGCAACCTATATGCTCACACAGATGTGTATATACACATATAAATCTTTCCTTGTGTGTGTGTGTGTGTGACTGTCTGTCTGCGTATACATATATATCTATAGAGACAAAAGGAAAGAGACTGAGTACATATGGGAAAATAATTCAGTTCTCCTAAGATCCAAAATGCCCTCTGGATGTGTTTGCTTCTCTTTGCTAACTGCTGAGAAAACCTAGGGAGACTGAAAAAAGGCTATTTTTAGTAACACATTTCCTAGCTTGTGCTACTAATTCTGAGGTAATTTATTACACTGAAAGGTGTTTGGAATTTAATTAACTTGGCTTTTAATTCTGATTTTTTGCTTTGTTCTTTCTTCCACTGTTGGCAGGGAAAATGAACTGTAGACTTTCACCTTTATTACCAATCAGTGCCCAATCACTTTCACTTTTGCATTCTCAGACATGTACACAGTGCTTCTGTGCAAGAATACAGACGTTTCTCCTGAACTCAAAACTCTTTTTGTTAGCAGAAAGAACTGAATAAATAAAAATTCAGGGAACCTTTTCTGCTTTGAAAAACAACCTATTTTATACTGTCTCTGTTGCTTATTTTTCAAACTATTCCAGTTCAATTCTGCCTTTAAAACTTGTTGTTTAACATATTGCTGGTCTTAGTCTGGGGGATCTGCTAGTCTGAGGTCCATGCAGAACACTTCATCATTTCTACACTAAAATGGTTCTCAGTGCTGCAAGGCTGAGCCAAACAAGTGAATTCACACCACCCAAACCTCCTTTCAACTGCAGCCAGTCCAGACACGTTTTTGCATACTTTGGCAAGCCCCAAATGCAGAAGATGGTTTGTCTTTCCACAAGAGGCCCAGTGACACTGAGTACACAACAGGGCACCTTCTCAATCTTCTTCCTACTTCATGAATTGTTGACATTTTAACCTCTCAATTTGAAGCCTGCATCTGGGATGACTGCTTCTTCAAGAAGGAGGAAATTTGACCAGTTCTGCCAAAGGCTGTTACTTAATACAGAAAAATTGTATTGATAAAACATTGCTTAAATCAGTGGGAGTGTCTACCTGTTGATAAGGCTGTTGTAGCAGTACATTTCCTTAAGAGAACAGGAAAAACATAATTGCATTTAGTGACTATTTGACATATGAAAACAATGGGTATTTAGTTGCCCCCTTTCATAATCTCAGGGCAGAATCTCTCAGGGCTACCAACAGCCACAAGAGTTCAGTGCAAGAGGCTGAAGAAAGAATTTAACACTCTTGGTCTTTATTCACAGCACTCAGCTTGTTATTCAGAACCTGATATGTTTGTGAAAATATCTATTGATGAGTGTTTCAGTTTTGTGGAGGTTTAGCCAGGTAAATTGTGTTGAATTGTATAACTGTTAATGTTTAACTGAGAAAGTCCAATTTCTTCCAAATCTGAGTATTGATCAGATCTTGATCTCATATCAACTTTCTGTGCATGAATGGCACAATTCTACTCACATTATCCATGGTCACACTTCCATGTAGCCACTGGACAAGACTGACACTTCCTCAAGCCAAAATTTTAGTTCTGTGTACACATCTGCATCTTATTTGCTCCCCATCCCACTTTCCAATTTGCAGATGATGCTTCTGTGAGAAACTAGAAAGAAGAAAATCTTAATTTCAAGATTGCTCTGGATTTAGTTCACATCAATATAGGATCTCTGACTCAGAGAGATGAAATAGTGGGCACTGCTATCAATAAATAATCATATCTTCCACATGCCCTTTCCTTGTATCAGTAGCTTCCATTTGGCCTCTATTAGAACATACCTCTTGTCTTTGGCTAGGCTGTAATTTTGTTTCTCCATCAGAGATACTGAAGTGTAATTTAGTGCCTGAACGGAAATCCCCCTCAGCATTGCTTGAAACAGGCTCTGCTTGCTAAGTAAACAGTTTGTACCAGTTATCACACAGCCTAAAATGATAACAGACTTTTGAAAACTTATCTAAAGCAAAAATGGCTGCTTGAGATCAAAGTCCAGATCAAAAACTTCACTCATTTTGCTTTTATATACCAGGAATAATGACTCATATTCTCTATCTCTGTTTCTTTTTATGCACCACAGTAGGATGTCTCATTTGCAGCCAAAAGAGAATAAAGACCAGTGAATGGCAAATTAAATTCTTGAAATTCAGTTGCTCTGTCCTTTCCTCAAATTTGCAAAACATTTTTGTTAACATAACACTTTAAAATCTACAATATATATTTTGCCCCATTTGTAGGTGGGCTTCTTTATTAAGTCACAAAACACTAACTGCAGTATCCTATAATAATGGTCTTAAGAGTGGCAGCAAATTGGCAGGAAATTACTGTAATTTCCCTTCTTGAAAAAAACAGGCAAAACCATCCACAAATTCAAAACATGTTTGTGTGAAAATACCCAACTCCTTTTTTTTCCATTCAAGGTATCTATTTCCCTTTCTAACATTATACACCACTTATTTACATCTTGTTTTTCAGAAGCTACATATAACATTATAGTTTAAAAATATGAACCAAAAGTTTTGTACAAATTTATGAAATTCTCTCTAGAATTACATTTCATGATACAATGTAAGCAACTGCCCTATTTTCATCTTTCAAAACAACATTCCAGCCTGCCACAACATTAGCCTGCAGAAAATACATAGGACATCAGCAGAGCTGGCAGGCTATTGGGACCATGTTTCCTCAGTTTGCTCAGTTTGCAATGCTCACATTGCTTTAACCTTCGTGTTTCTGCAAAAGTGCATGAGGGATTTGAAACCTCTCACACCCTGCACAATCACATATTGTCAATACTTGGAAGTCTTTGCCTCTCTGGTTACCAGGCTAATGGAAGAGGAAAGGTAGAATGAGAAGCAGGTGAGCGAGCCCTTTGCTCAGATTTGAACAACACTGAAGAGGAAAATGCCTTGCCTTGGGAAGAGTTAATCCTGCCTAGCCCAGTCTAGCATGACTAGCTGCGTCATGGTGACTTCCCCTGCAGCACTGAAAAGTTTGACACCACTGTTTGTTTAGGGCTGTGTCCAAAAGCACAGTCACACCCTGTCAGGAGCTGCAAGTGTCGACAGCTTTCCTTCAGTGCCAGCTCTCTGCACAGTCCCCAGGGACCAGCAGGGAGAGAATCCCCTGGTGAGGCAGAGCTGGAGCAACAGCAAACACTGAGATGAGGCTTTATCACTTAATCGTTCATTTTCAGACTCTTGATTCAGAAGCATTTTTTTGGGTGTAGGTTTACAAAGAAGCAGGAACTTCCGCAGAGTGTCAGTGTTCTTTCAAGTGCACTTCCCTCCCTAACCAGGCTTATGAGCTTCCTGTCAGCTTGGGGCTTACTTAGCTCTAAAACTTGTTTTGCTGTAACAAAGTGGAAAACCTGAATTTGTCATAAATGAAGCGCTTCCAGGCCTATCCACATTTTTTAAGCAAAGCTTCTATGCTGTCATGGCTCTGCTGTTGCAATTTATCTTTATGTGCACGTTTCAGTGTTTGCAGAGATGAATTCTGTGTCTACAAGTGGCCTGTTCTTCAAAGGCATGCTGTGGAGACAAAGGTTGAAACCCAAATCACTTCACAGCAGTCTGCAAGTCTGCCTCTCTCTTCAGAAGCTGTAAATGTGTCTAAGCAAAAAGCAACAGTTCTCCCATCTGTAAATAATGGGCTTGGGCGATATAGCTCAAATACCTGAAAAAATCCTTGTTTAAAACAGAGAAGGAAATTCTGGCTATGGGCACAAGCCTGGAATACTTTGGGGCTGGATTAGCATGCAGGAAGTAAAGATATGAAAAGGCAAAGGGTGCCTTAAAAATGTCATTGCACAAACATGCATGCATATTCTCTCAGGCCCTGCCTGGTGGTTCAGTAATGCAGCAGGCAACGATAATGATACAATTTCATAGCTCCTCTAATCCCAGAGGATGCACAAAATGCTTGACAAACTGATGTTCTACAAAAGCAATAGTCTGGGGCCTTTCCTTCTCATCTGCAGAGAAGTGGAAAAGATTACAGTACAAATATAGCAAAAACTGGTAAGATCAGAAGCAAGGGGAAGCAAAATATATTTCATTCAATGAGCACATTAAAATTTGTATTATAAAGACATTCAGACAACTTTACACTTAATTAGCAAGCAAGCTAGAATTGTTCCATTTTGGTTTTGGGAAAGCATGGCGGTAATAGAAAACAGAAATCACCTAAAAGACACATAGGCCATTTGTATGCATAAATCTCTGATTCAGAAGAGAATATGGAGGTCTCTGGTCTCATTACATAGCAGAAAGAGAAAGATCCAGCCCTGGTAAACTTTACTAATGAACCTTGTTGTCATTTCCTCTTTGGTTTTTGCAGTTCGCTTATGATCTTCTAAGTAGATTTTATTTAATTAAATGACACCATATTAAAATAATGTAAAAACGCTCCCAAGGAAGGAGTCACCACATATGAGTGATAGGTTTTATTCAGGTGGGAAGTTGAGGTCCAGCAAACTAAGTGTTGTTTCTCATTGAAGCCTCTAAAGACAGGCTGCCTTTGCGGGTTTCTCATTTGGGTGATTGGATTAATTCTAAGAGAAGTCTGTCTTTTTTTATAGCTAGGAAACCCCGTCAGACCAGGTGCATCACTTGCCTGCCTAACATCAGGCTCACAAAATGCTCTCCTGCAGCACAAATGACCAAATTCAGTGAACTTCTTGATTTGTATTAGAAAAATCTTAGTTCTTAGTGCAATGTAAAGTTATATGCTAGCAGGCCAAAAGTAGTGTTCATAAGCTTAATACACTGATATACCTCAGCTTCTGATAGACAATAAATGGTTATTTATCAGCACATCAAAAGCTTTCAGAGAATTTCTTTCAACCCTTTACAATCTCTGGAGCAAAGCAGTCCAAAAGGCCAAGAAAGAACATCTTGTGCTTTGAAGATCTTGACACAGACAACACGTCTGCTTTGCAATGTTATCATCTGTTGTTTCTCTGTGGCATATTTAGGCAAGTATCTTTGAAAGGTGTTTGTAATCTCAGTGACAATTTCTTGTGAAAAAAAAAAAAAGAACTCTTAAAGTGTTTTTATAGTCACCTTAAGCACAGCCTAGTCCAGGAATGTGAAGCAGCAGCTAAGGAACACCAGGTATTTCACACAGGAAGGGTGCAGGGGTGGGATGCTGGCATAGATCCCCACGCCCAAGGAATGGTGTCTGTGCAGAGGAACTTGCAAGACAGTGAGGCTGAGAGTGCTCAGTTGAGCAGTGAGCAATGTTGGTGCCTGTGCTGGGTGGTGATTCCTCATCTAGCCCTCTCCCAAAAGGAGAGCTGCTATCCCAGGTAGAACACACACAACAGCACAGCTCATCAGTCGCTTAGGCTCACATGTCTAAGAAATCAGGCTAAAAATATTCATCATGGGACCACCTGTGGCAGCTGCAATGTCATTTATTATTCAAAGTCTATCAGATGGCAAAGGGACAGATGCTGTGGGCATCTTCAGCATTGACAGACTGTTCATCAGTGCTATGAATTTATATACCTCCTACAGGTTCTGCTATTAATTGTGGTCCTGGTTAAACGGGTCAGGCGAGGAAGTACATTCCCTAAAGGAATTGCAGTCTCCTATACCTCAAAAACTTCAGTCACAGAGGAAATATCCTATTTTGATGTGGTTCAAGAAGGTGGCAGAGAGAGAAGTAGAAATTTTATAGCAAGACCAGCTTGACTCAGAAGAGGGATGGTGTGCTATGGATTCAAGACTCTTTGGGGTGGAAAAAGCCCTAGAGAACAGCAAGGAAATGTTCTCAGTCTACATGTAGAAATTGTTAAAGGTACATAGAGTGAGACATTCTGATAATCTCTGCATTATTTGAAGAACGATTCTTTTTATAATGCCTTTATTCCTGCAACAATGCTTCTGTTCCAATAGCTCTGTCAGAGCTACTGAGTGGTGAGTTAACCTTGCTGCTGCCCTGAGAGAAGTGGAAACTGCTGAGCTAAAGCAAAGAGGGTGGATAGACCTTTTCAAGCTGCAGAAACCATCAGCTCAGTGGAGAAGTGACTGAAAAAGGAGGGTAAGAGAGACCTAATAATGATTCCCTGAGGAAAACTGCTGGTCAGAACAATTAGCCATGAATCTAGGAAAAGCCATAATTGAACAGAGAACAGAGGGTTTATTTTAATTTGGTATCCGGGAGCACTTTGGATGGGAATGAAAGGAATACTTTTCCTTTCTAAGCAGATCCCTTAAAAAGAGGTGGCCAGGGCTGCCTCCCAGCTCCAGCTCTTCACTCTTCATTGTGGCACATTGTGGGACAACTGGAACATTAAGTATGTTGCAGTCATTATGCCAGTCACAGCTATGGTCTGCAAATGTGACTGTATGGAATATCTGGTTTCTAACACAGGCTGTGAAGGGATGTCCCTTTTTACCAGGATCATGGAGGAGCTGACAGGCTCACCAGAGACTTCAAAAAACCTCAGCCTTTCAGTTAGAAAAGAACTCAGTGCCCTCATGTACTCAATTTGCCACAAGGGGAATGCCATGCAATATTGCAGAGAGTAGTTATAAGGCATTAGCTGCCATCTCATTTACAAAAAAAATCACTCTTTTCTCTGCTGCAGTTCACCAGTGATCAGCTACACACAGCACATCCTTGATCCTGTCTCAATGGAAAGTAATTTTTTTTTATTTTGCTGGGCTATAGATTTAGCTTGTGGGAGGCCAGGCCTGTTAACAGTGTAATGTACTTTAAAAAGGAATGTGATTACTAGTAACTATTTTTCTCCATTAAAATTAGCAGAGAAGTTTACTTAATTATTTGTCCTTTAATCAAAGCAGTAAAGCATTTCAGCAATCTGTAAATCTGACCGTATAGAGTTATAAAATAGGGAAAATTCACGATAGTGTCATTTTTCTTTGAAACTCCTTTATCTCAGTGAAAGATATTTGAGCAAACCTGTCACAACACACACTGCTGTACAATTGACTGATATTCCTGTTAGGAATTCTTGCCACAGGTTTTGCAGCAGAGGGTAAGGGCAGAGCACAAATGTGTTGAAAAGCATTGGTGCTGGTGGTTAAAAAAATCACTGCTCTTTTTAAAAACCCCAGCTTGAGTATTTACTAGGCTGTACCATGAGATACATACACGCTGTGTTACATTAAAATGTTTAATTAGAAATATGAGTTATGCCTTGCATAGTAACAAGAAACTACCATAAAATAATGTATACTCTGACAGTCTCAGACTATCACAGCAGTCATGCATAAGTTCAAATCCTTTTCAGTGGGACATTGATTAATTCATTCTTTGATGAATCTAGGCCCAGGCATTCAGCAGCTTCTTCCCTTTCTCAGCATGGGTTTAGTTATGTGAAGCCAGAAATGGCCTTTGTATGTTTAGACTTTGAGAGCACATTCAGCTGGAATCCTGCCTCACACCTAGGGCTAGACCTCTGCAATAATGCAACTCTGCTTGTTCCAGCTCTGAACAAAGACAAGCGGGGCTATGGAGTTATGTTACTCACTACAAGTTGAGGAATCAGCTTTCCATGTGGCATTATCCTCCCGCCCCTTTTCCCACAGGAATAACACAATGTAAAAGTTAAGCTTGTGCCTTTGTCATTATCTTGCTTGACTGGCTCAGTTCCAACACACAGCCATGTACCACCTCATCATTTATATCCTGCTAGCATCTTATTTAGTACCTCAGCTTCCATCACAAATGTACTGGGATAACTGGATAAGAGACTCATTATAATTGCAGCTTCTCTGCAGGGGTCAGCACCTCCTCCCCATGAATATGATAAGGTGCTCCAAGTGCCACCTCACCTGCAAATGGTGTTTTTCCCTGAAGACTTGCTTCCCACAGGCTACAAGCTGCTACTGAATTTCTGAAGTAATATTTTAATAACTTAATTTAAGATTTAACAGCTTTTTTCCTGAGCTTTGTTGTATAATTAATCCATGTGATGGGAACTCATTAGACTTGGGGATCTGAGATGCATCTGGATATGCAAGAGCTGTAAACAGCCCTAAAACATGTGTTAGGACCTATTTAAGGTGGACAAATGCAGAGCTGTGGATGGAAATAATAAATTATTTTATCCTTGGGGATAATTAGAAACTATCTTTTTGATAGTCGGATGTGTCTTTCAATCATCTCTGTAGTTTGTTATGATAATAGTAAAACCAACAAAGTTTTGTCCACTGACATTTAAGGTGGAATCCTTGTCTTCCTGGGCTGAGATCTGGCCCAACACCCCCAAACATCATCTTGCATGCATGTGTGCATGCCCATGAGCTGTGGGCACTCCTGCCTCCTGGAACCACACCTCAAGCAGATACTAGAGAGACACTTTGAGCCTGACATTGAACAGTCCACCACGGGATTTTGTCTCTTTCGCTTGCTTAGTGCTGTGCTGCTGTGTTTATCACATGGAGGAGATGACACCAGCCGCTGCCATCCTGAATTGCTGAAAGAACTGAAGCTTTGGTGTCCCACTTCTCCAGAGAACACTGTAGCTGCAAGACTTTCATGAGGCTTCTTGTTTCCTGCTGGTAGCGCTCTTCTGCTTTGATATGATCCAGAGAATGCAAATGGGTCTGGCCCTAAGCTCTGCTTAGAGCATTTGCTCAAGTTCTAGACCATGTTCTGGATTAGGCAGAGCAGAGGTTTGAAACCACTTTCCAGGAAAACATGACTGAGCTTCCCATTTACCTTTAAGTATGGGAGTGGGTATCTTGTTTCTTCAGTTTGCAGTGAGAGCTGCAAAACCCAGCTCCAGGGGACAGGTTGCAGCAGAGAACACCACGGCTAAGTGGGCACACCAGTCTGCCCCACTACTGAACATCTCCCTCTTCTGCACATCCCTTTCAAGGGTGCATTCCTTTCTTGATAAGCTGAGGAACAAGAGCATAGAAAACACAAAGATAAAACAACAACATGAAAGGAGTAACACCTTTGGGCATCAGGGATATGTTCCTCACTGTGTGAGCAGTGCTGAGGGTCCCAGCAGAGCACCTTTTCCCCACTGGACACGAGCAATAGCTTCAATGAAAGCTTTGTAAAGAGGAGTGCTGCCAGCTGCCTTCTGTGGGAGCTGCATGAGTTGTGTACAGAGACCTGTTTTCCACAGACACGATTTACATAAGCACTGCACGCATTTCTCTGTGCACTGTCAGAGTGCCTCGATCCTTTTCTCTCTCGAGGCTCATCTTCCTCGGTGCAAGTTCTGCGGTGAGCCAGGTACACTTGTGTACCTGTTTTGCTCAATTAAACCTTTTCCATGATGTGAGTCATCTATTTCATGGTCCAGAACATACTCATTTCATTTCCTCTGCCCTCTGGTGATTGAGTTAATTAATACTTTGTAAACACCTTGAGACCTCATCGCACTAACTACTGTACAAAGAACAGGGCTTGTCCCAGAATGATTCTTCTGAATAGGACAGGATGGAAGAAGCCCAGGAGAAAGGAAAAATTAGAGAGAATAGACTTTAATATGGTTCTCAGTTGTTAATATTCCCAGTCAACTTCTGCTGACTAACTTCATGCAAGCAACAAATTCTGGTTTCGCCATAGGAATTGACCACAGTTCTCAGTGACCTAGAGTGAGAAAAATGAGCCTCACTGATCATTTGACATCCGTTTCTAACAAGCTCCAAAACCTTCCCATAAGCTCTGCCAGATCTTCCTGACCAAAGGCTACTTTGAGTTCTTCCTTTCTACTGAACTTCGGATCCAGTGTTTGGGAGAGACCTACAGGGTGGCTGGCCCTAGCACACAGCCAGCAGCATGTTGTGGCTGACAGGGGCAGTCACTTGCCTGGATGGGGCCAGAAACTCCACTGAGAGCAATAGAGATGCTCAGCAATGGTGCTGATGTGCCACTGGCATCCAAAGAGGGAGCAACAGAGGAGGGACCCCCAAGGGGGGAAGGAGAAGGAGGAGGGCAGGAGGGGCTGCAGGCCCAGAGCAGAGATCCCCCTCAGGCAGCACTGGAGAGACCCTGCTGGAGCAGAGACACTCCTGTAGCCCAGGGAAGCACCTGTGCTGGGACAGGGAGATGGAGAAGGAAGGAGGAGCGGCCAGGAGGGGCTGGGAGGGACCAACCACAGCCCATCTCCACCCCTATGCTCCTTGGTATCACAGGGGAAAGGGAGGAAGGGTTTTAATTTTTTCTTTCTTTCTCACCATTCAAATCTATTTTAATTGACAATATATGTAATTTCCCCCATTATGTGTCTGGTTTGCCTGTGACAGTTATGGGTCACTGATGTCCCTGTCTTTATCTCGACCCACAAGTTTTTCCATCTTCTTCTCTTGCTCAGTAAGAGTGAGAGACCAACTGGAGGGTTGGGGCCCTCGCTACACGGAGGACTCAGCTGTGCAGTCTCAAGCTGCAGGGCGCTCCTGGGGCTCCTTTTCTGCAGGTCTGTGCTGATGAAGCACCTCTGTGACCAAGGGAAGGAGCTGCAGCAGGAGGTCAGCACGCTGTGGAGCTACACAGATGATGAAAAGGAGGCTGACTGGATGCTCTCCAGGTTACAAGGGGAGCCTGACCCTCCAGCTGAAGGAAGGACAGGCAGTCTGTGTTTATTGGATTGGAAAACAGAGAATGGTCCATTCCTGTGTGCAAGAAGTCAAGCAGAGGTGTCATGGATAATCAAGGGGTCCTTGACAAAACTTAAACTCAAAAAACCTTCACCACATTAAGTGGTGAAAGGTTGCTTAAAGAAGTCCTCAGTCTCCATAATTGGAGTTACGAAAAATAGGACTGGATTCAGCCCTGAGGAATCTGCTGCAGTTGCATGTGCCTTGAGCAAAGTGGTAGATTAGGGGATCTCCAGAGGTCCCTTCCACACCTATGGATTTGCCATGATTCTGCAAGTCTGCTGTTCCCTGTTCCCTTCCTTTCCCCTCTAGTCCTTGGGCACCTTGCCCTTGGCCACGAGGCTCCTGCCACAGCACAGAGCTCTGCGGAAAAAGCATGAGGCAACCACTCCCAAATTGAAACTTGAGCATCTTCCTTTACAACGACAATGGAGGTGTTAGTGGCAGGCAGTAGGACTTTACACAGTATCCCAGAGATCTGAGAAGAATTTCAGGATGGATGAAGACTGAAAACTGATTTCCTCTTCTGCCTGGGGATGACGGGGATTCAATCTTCCCATCATTTCCAGATTTTTGTGGGCTGAGAACCTTCATGGGTGTTGTACTGAAGTGACTCACAGTGCATTGTAGAGGGACGTGAAGAGAAAACCTCTCTGTAGAAGTCCAGTGGCTCAGAACAAACAGGCAGGTGTGCAGAGACCTCATCATAGTCTGTGTCCCCGGACATGCATTTTACATTACCCTTTTTCTAGCTCAGGTGTCCTTTTCAAGATGCTTCTTTTTGGTATCTGATGACACATACATTCTGGAAGCAGCCACTGGGAGGGAGATCCTGCTTGCTGGATCTCCCTCCCTATGGGCAAAGGCTGTGAGAGAACTCATGGACTGCTTTACTTTATGAACCTGGAGAAACTTCAGGGTGAAAAAAAAGGCCCAGAACCTCAAGATTATGAAAACACTCTGGTGACTAAATAAACACACACACACCAAAAAACCAGGTCAAACTATGAAGCTTCAGAGTTCAGTCACCTCCAGTGCTAGGGGATAACTGAGCAGTGAATTTCACATATTGATCCAGTCACCCAAATCACATTTTTGGTTCTTCACGTTTTCGAATCTAGTATCAGACACCTGAAAATTCAGGCACTCTTGCAGTTACATAGAGCACAGCTGGGTGCTTCACACATCTTGTTCAAAGTCACCCAAGTCCATACCAGAGCTACAAATTCGATGTTATGGTAGATTCACACCTGCAGCCCTGAGCCTTGAAAGCTGCTGTCTCTGATATAAGAATTTGTCTCACTTTCTCACACCTGTAAGACAGCTGTCACGGACAGCTGCCACCCACAGAAGAGCTAAATCTCCACCGATACTTTCAGCAGAAGTCTCATCTTGTTACAACTAGATTTCCTCAGGATGGTTTCAAAGAGTTCTTGCCAGAGCTGACTCAGTCCTTTTGTGTGAGATTCAAACAGCTCCTTGTGGCCAGGATCTTGGGGACAAATGCAGTTTGTTGGTTGTATCACTGTTTTTGCCATTGTGAATATGCACCCGGTGGAAGGCTTTAATGAATTACGAACGGTTACCCTGTGGATATATCCTACCATAGCACACGACCCCTGTCACCTTGATTAAGAAATGTCCCTAAGCCTGGTGTGGGTAGAACATAGATCCCACACCAGCCACGGACCTGCCATGAGACAAACCACCACACAAACTGAACAGTTGTACAGATTTCCCCAAAAACTCTGCAAGTTCTGTTCTCTCGTTTCTCCCTCTAGCAGACACTACATCTGTTCCTTTAGCAGTTGCTGGCAGACAAGACAAGCCCCAGTGCCAGCTGATACTATATAATCTGCTGCTGAATTAATTTTCCACTTAAAAATTAAATTATGGGCCAGATCCCCATTGGATTTAATACAGCTATCACCTATTAAGCATCTGATGGTCTGGCCTTGTATAGAGATTATTCTTCCTCTCTCTTTGTAGCAAGAACACAATCAAAGAGTTAGATTTTGATCTGATGTGTGAAGGCAGTGAAAATATTGATTGTGTCTGATGCATCCATCATGAGAAATTACGACTTTTTCAAAAAGCTGGAGAAAAACATGCCATTCAAAAAAACAAAGAAAAGAAAGAAAGGTTGTAAAAGATATTATAAATCTTTTATTTCTTTTGAGTTACTATGCAATGCCCTTCATTTTGAAGGAAATGGTACAATCAATGATGTGTACTTCTTTCTCAGGAAAAGAAGATATTTGCACTAACAATTCAACATTTACTGACAAAAGACAGCTTACAGAAAATGCTCATGGTGGAAAAAAATCATATTTGTGATTACACTTCTTATTGTGGATGATTTCATGAAGTGTTACAATGTCAGGAATTTCAAGTGTGCATTTAAAGAAAGCTTCTAATCCAGTATTAATGCAAAGGAATTTGAACCATCTAAACCACTGGTGTTCAAAATCAGCCTGATTTCTTCCTATTCACAGTTAAAGAAAAAGCCTAAGCTGAAAGTCTAAGCCCATGATACAATACTCCTGGCCTTATCACTGCACGCTGATTTTTAAGAGTAGTCAAGCATACCCAATTAACAGTAGATTTCTTACAAACAGAAACTGCTGTTGGAAACAATGTATTTCCTGCCTCTACTTAGTTACTAGTCTCTGATCTCTTATACAAAATTAAAATTTTGCTTTCAAAAAATATTTGTTCCTACATGGCTGTTAGCTTTATGGTTGGTGCTGTTAAGTGTCAGAAAAGCACAGGTGGGAAACCACTCGACAACACACTTCACATACCCAAGGACAGACCTTTGGTAAAACTTAACCAAAGGAGAAGAGAAAAAGAAAACCACCATCACATTCAAAATCTGAAACAGATTAACCACACAATATCACCTATTATAGTACTGAGTGGAATAATGAAATCAAATGAACAAAAGGAGTTTGCCTAAGGTTTCATTTATACAAAACAATTCAAAGTTTACTTCCATAGTCTAGGGTCCTTCAGTCTGAAGAATATATTTTTCCAAGTAAGAAAATACAGTTTTTGAAGTAGCTTTTGGGACTTTTCCCTGCCTACTCTACTACTGCCTACCATGTTGGCCAGAGGAGCTCTAGAACTGCTGTAATCAATACCTTGCATTCACACAGCATCAGGGATAACAAAATAATCTTCAGTTTATGTCTCTGTTCACTGCCATGGAAGGTGAATGTCTAAATTGTGTTTTTAAAATTACTCAATCGACGGATGATTGTAGGTTTTACTACAACACCTTTTCCAAGGCATTATTTGCATCAAACAGACCAATACTCCAGGGAAATAAGAGTGCTCATCTACATTTCCTAGCTGGAGCTACATTTACACATCTGGGGCTCAGCCTTGCCAGCCTTCACATGTGCATATTGATATTCACAGCAGTAGGTACGCCCAAATGAGTAAATTCATATAGATGATTAAGTGTTTGTACAATCAAAGGGCTTTTAAAACAAATTATATTAACTTTAAATGTTAAAAACGCAGGGAAAGTTCAAGCATGACAAGACAAAGATACCGGAGAAATCTGCAGCGGATCACCAGCTTAGCTTACAACTGCTGTGTAAGACACCTCTCACCAAATCAGTGCAGCTCCTGGATTTCCAGGGGGAAACTGAGGCCAAAGTTTGGGCTGGTTTCCACGAGCTCTGTTTGGACAAGAGGCCCTTTGAGAAACAGCTTTCACTGCACTACTTGTTCTCCCCTGTTGATTATGCAACCTCAGATCCTTCACACTCCCACCAGAGACCTCACATTGAAATTCCAGACCCTCATTCACAAAGAAATGTAAATATACACTTAATTTCAAGCACAGGAATAGGCTTACTGATTCTCAAGTGGCCTCAAGTAGGTAAGATCTACTCAAAACTTTAAACTCAGTACAGGCTTAAGACCTTTGCTGAAGCACAAGCTCTGCAGAGGGATCACACCTGCATTTCTCTATGTTAGAGCAGCTGCAGAAAAGAGCACTTTTATCTATTTTTTTCCCCTCTCTTTTGTGATCTATGCAAAAGTCCTGAAGTAGACACACACACAAGAGTCAGTTTTCCTGGGAGATCTTTTTTTTTAAATCAAGCTCCAGAAATCCTAGCTTACTCTGCAGACAGTAACTGAGCAAAGTACAGCAAAGACAAGAAACCAAGCAGTTGTGATGTGCTTCTACAGCAATTTCTGCTCTCACATCCAGGTCATTACAGGTCCATGGCTTTAAAACCAGACTGCTTAGAAATGTGTGCAGTGGTGTTTAGTAGCACCTATTAAATAACACTGCCTAATCAACAGGTAGGGGAAAAGGACCTGCCTGTTAAAGATTCAAAAGCTGCGTCTTTATCTGCTGGCATAAGAAATCCCTGTATGGAGGTAGCCCTCTTTCAGACAAAATAAAAACAATGCCAAGCTTCCCTCCCTCTTCTACTTTTTACACTTAAGGGAATGTCAGGAGACAGTAAATTCCCAAACGTAGCTTGCAGGGTAATTTTAAAATTCCAAATATCAAACACCTGTATCCCAGGTGCCAGAGGAGCACAGAAGTTTTATAACACAGCAGAATGCATGCCAGACACTGCTGTGAGGCAAGCTCCCCCTCTGCTCTCTGTCCTAGCAAAGCACTGCAAGCTCTGGAATTCTTTGCTAAGGCCCTGTGCCTGTGGGGGAATTTATCCCAAAAGGCATGACCAATACAGAGAAGCACCAAGACCAGCACAAGACAAGATTTCAGTTGGTCAAAGAAGCTTTTCTCTCCATTCCCAAGCAGATTTGGTCCTTTTTTTTATTAAAACAAAAAAAAAAAGTGGGGAAAAAAAAGAATAGAAAACAAAGCCAGATTATTCAGGCTATCTCAGAAGGAGAGAAATGGCTAAGTGTCATAGCTCTGATGTTGCAGACACAAGGGAAAAATATTTTCACAACTAGTTTACTGTTTAGTACCCTGTAGATACATAATATTTGACATTTATAGCAGTTTCTATACTTTATGACCTAGAATATACTTTAGATCATGAATGAAAAATAAACCCATTCAGAGGACTGTAAAATAACGTGCATAACAACTTACTTTCAAATGCAAGGTTATGAAGGGTTTCTTTAAACTTTCAAAAATATCTCTAGGAAAATATTATTTTACATAGCTATATTACACAGTGAAATAAACTTTGTTATGTACAAGGTTTCAGTATGAAAGAAACCACAGCTAGACATTTGCTCACAGTCTAGATAATCTGTTGTCTCTATCAGTCAGTAGTACAACAGAGAGGCTCTCCTTCACTCTTTTTCAGACTGTCTCAGTGATCATTTCAGCTTTTAGTAGTTACTAGTAGTTGTATAAAACCTGTGTGCAGACATCCACATATTAACCCTATCACAGTCAGATATGGGTAGATATGCTATCAAAACAAGGTTAGACATCTTCTCAACAACCACAGTAACCTGAGTATAACTCAATTGCATATTGGTGAAAAAAAACAACACTTAGTGCAGGCACCTGAGCTATAGCATTCTAAGGGAGCTCGGTGTTAAACTCTCCCTTGGATTTGGGTGTTTCACAGGCCAAATCCTAGCTTGTATATTCTAGGCAGAAAACATGACACCATAATCTACTTGGCTCACATTGGCAAAGTTGCTTCATATAATCTTAACGAATCAAGAGCTTGTATCTACCTATTCTTTAATGACAAACTTTGCTCCCATTACAGGGGTGGAAAGGACATGGAGTACTTTGCTATTTGTGGCATAACTGTAAACAACTGCAGGGAAGACCGTATTAACTACGCTTCAAGTTTACATCGCACTGTTAGTTTCCATTATTTAAATGAACTCAAGCTTATCTTCAAGTTCACATCATCATATTGTGCTTTAAGGGGAAGGAATTTTGCATTAGAAACTGCCTTCAGATCAGTACTTGTTCACACACCCTAGATCCCAGGACAAAGATCTGATCTCTGCTGCCTGTGTGGGAGACCAGTTCAATAGCTGAAAAAAAAGTTCAGGGAATATTCAGGGCAGGCAGCACTGAACTCTCCCTCCTGAGGGACTTGCACAGCTTTGGAGGCATGTCCTCTCCTCTAATGCTATAGCTCAGCTGCATACTATAGAAATTAGCTGAAAAAGGAAACATGAAATCCCTAATGAAGAGGAAACTGCTTTGGAACACCCAAATCCCCCTGCCTGTAATGTCTTCCAGCCTGTGCTCCCTTCCATCACCTTCCAACACAGCTGTGCTCACTGTGGCACAGAACCTGTGCAATGCTCACAGCCATAAGCACCCAGCCCAGAGGTCACCCTCTCGAGGGACAGCTTACTCAAGACATACTCTTACACATAAGCAACCTGCCTCTACTGCCTCTGTGTACACTACAGGCATAATCAGGAGCTCTGCCATTTCCTTTAGGAGAAGCCAAGGCAGCCTGTAATGAGCCCTGACACAGCTCAGCATCTGCCTGTAGGAGTCCCAGCACACACCAGTGTGCAGAGCATAACTCGGATAGCAAACTTCCTTCCCTGGGATCTGTTGGCAACAAATATATCTTCTGTCCCCAAAGCCACATGCTGATGGCAAAGGAGAAGATCCCCCAGCCCACCTGCAACTTCCTATCAATTAAGAAGGCACCAGGGACATCAAACCCATTTCGTTAAAATCGGTAGAGATTTCTGCCTTATACCTTCCGGGGGACTGGTTACTAACCCACGCAGCCTTGAACCAGGCAAGAGGCAGCTCCTTGCAATACCAGCAGAAGCCACAGCTGAAGAGAAACAGCAGCAGAGAAGGGAAAACAATATCCTCATGCTCAGAGCTACATGGTCACATCCTGGAAGTTGTTGGCTACTTCTTACTGGTATTAAATACTATTAACTTCTGCTGATAAGAAGATGTCAAAGGCATTTAGCATCTTGTAGGGTCAGGCCTACTGGCAGATGGTTGAGGAAAAGGCTACGTGCGAAAATGGCAGAGAGGAAGGGAAAGAAGTGAGAGAGGAGAGGGGTAGAAATGCCCTGAGTTTTATCCTCTACAAATAAGTCAGGGGTTTTATCATCAAGCACTGAAAGAGTTAAGCACTAAAGCACAGACACTTAATCAGCTTTCCCCCTTCCTTTCACATGTGATTGGAATGAAGCTGCACCGAAGCAGCCCAAAGGGCTTATAACAGCTCAATTTCGCAGCCTTCAGTTTTAATCCCCATCACCCAGGCTAAGCGGTATGGTGGTGCTGAGGCTGCTACTCCACAGCAGTCCGAGCACCTGGATGATGATGGTCTTCCTCCTCCTCTTCCTCCTCCTCTGCAGCCTGCAGGTGGCTGGAGAGCTCCTGTATCACAGCAGCCCTACCAATCTGGTCATTTCTCCTCTTCTCCATAATCAGATCCTCCAGACTCTGAAACTCCAGCGTGTGGCTGCGCTTGTCACCCAGCCGGATCTGCAATCGGTAGGGCTGCTTGCCTATGCGCAGCTCCCCGCCGATTTTAAACTCTCGCTTGCCGTATCGGCACCAGGCAGCAAAACACTCAGAGTTTCTCCAGCTCAAGTCCCGATCCTTGCAGCCCACCTGCTCCAGGGCATTGCGCACCACCACGGCCGGGCTGAGGGGTTTGTAGCGGTACAGCTGGTTGGCAATGCGGCCCCGTCTGCCCTGGCTGGCATCGGTGAGGAAGCTGTTCACCACCTCCAGCCGATGCAGGTGCACAACTTGAAAATCCCCGACATAGACCACCCAGTGCGGATACTGGGCTTGGCACACAAACTCCACCAGGTCACCTGGCTTACACCTATTCAGCAGGTTCTCCGGGGTGTAGGTGCTCAGATGCCCCCCACCTCCTTCATCACCCTCCTCTAGCTGCGTGTCCTCCTCTGAAAAGCTCTTCTGGTAAATACACTCATCCCGGTAATAGACTGCGCACTCCACCTCGTGCAGCTGGGGATCGTAGGGCTGCAGGGCAGGGTTCTCACCCCCCGGGTCATGCACCGAATCCTGCTGCTGCTCCAGCTCATCATCGTCATTCGAAAAGATGTAGGAAACCCCGATCCTGGGCCCTTCATCTCTGTCCATACCCGTCGGGTCGGCCGTGGGAACTTCCTTGTAGTTGAGATGGGTCAGCTTCTCCACCTGGTTCCCCATGCCCGCTGCAACGACAGACACACAGCGGGGCCATGAGGGCGGGCGCGGGAGAGCGGCTCCCAGAGAAGCAGCGGGGGCATGAGCGCGGCTCCCCCCTCCACACGCGCCCCGGCTCTCCCCGCTCAGCGCAGTCCCTACCAGCGCCCCGGGGCTGCGGGAGCCCCTCGGGGACGGGGGGAAGGGGGGACACGGCACTTCCCTACCTGCACAGAGGAAGGCGCGGCGGCACCACCACCTGTTAGGCGGCAGCGAGGAGGAGGAGAGCGGCGCAGGAGCCGCCTGAGAGCGGGCAGGCACCGAGCCACCTGTTAGAGGGGGGACCGCGAGCGCCTGGGGAGGTCGGGAGGTCCGAGCTGGGGACGGCCGA